>CAWVRF010001358.1:0-68000 GCA_963932465.1 Maratus speciosus
CGCGGAAAAACGTGAATTTCGATGAAGGATTGCGTAAAAAAACGTGAATTTCGGCAAATGACCTCAGAAAAAAACGCAAATTTCCTCAAAGGGCCGCAGAAAAAACGCAAATTTCCTCAAAGGGCTGCAGAAAAAACGCAAATTTTGGCAAAGGATTGCTAAAAAAAGTATGCATTCCGTAAAAGGGAAACGGAAAAACGCGAATTTCGTTAAAGGATCGCAAAAAAAAAAGCATGGTTACAAAAAAGGGCCACAGAGAAACGTGACTTTCGGCAAAAGACTGCGGAAAGAAGCGAATTTCGTCAAACAGCAGCGAAAAAACAAAAAAACACGACCATTTCCATAAAAAAAACGCGAATTTCGTCAAAGAGCCGCGAAATTTATCAAAAAGACGAGAAAAAAGCGAATTTCGTCAAAAAAGCCGCGAAAAAAACGCAAATTTCGACGAAGGGTTTCGTAAAAAACACGAATTTCGGCAAAAGTTCACGAAAAAAAACTCGAATTTCATCAAAAACTCGCGAAAAAAACGCAAATTTCGACAAAGGATCACGAAAAAAACGCGAATTTCGTCAAAGGGTCGCGGAAAAAAGCTAATTTTGTCAAAAGTTTGGGGAAAATGCAAATTTCGTCAAAGCGTCGTGATAAAAACCTGTATTTCATCAAAGGATCGCGTTAAAAACACATACAAATATCTGTGTTTATTATTATATGTATAGTTTTTAAACTGAAATAATATGCTGAACTTTTTAGAAATCTGGTTAACCCGAACCCACTCAGCCTGAAATTGACCTGAATATAAACAGAGTTAACCCAAACTACAACAAAAGTAATTAGCAGCAGGAAGGGATTACCTCTCCTTTCCCCCTCTGCTCTAACCTTTCAGAAAATTTGCTGAGAATTTCAGATTTTTTTTTTTTTTAACTCAGACTCAAATCTGGGGGGAAGGGGGGAGGGCACGGGTCCGATCCTGAGACCGTCCCACGTCGAAATCTGTTGAAAAGTATTACTGGTTTTTTTTTTATATACTTTCATTTAAAAGAAAGTCATTATAACTTAAAATCTATAAAATTGTTCTTCCAATCCCCGAAACTAAATTCTGGCTACGGTTCTTGTTTAACAATAAATTAATATTGTAACAAACACAAAATATTTTTTGTATACACAAAATATTTTCATACACATATATAAAATAAAGACTTTGTTTATTATTTGTGCATTGCACAAGTAATAAGAAGGACTTTAAACCGTTCCAGATGAAAAATACTGGCTGCAAAGTTAAGACAGAATAGGAAGATAAGTGGGGGGAGGGTACATTACCGAACTCCAAAGATGTCTTTGCAGTCAAACAAGAAGTCACTGTGTATCTTACAGATACGAGGAAGTAATCGAGTGTTAAAAACAAAAGTTAATGAATATCATTCACAGTCAGCTCTTCCGCACATATATATTGTGCCTGACTTCAGACTTAGCCAAAATTCTGAAGGGATTAGCTAAGATGTCATTATGCACGAATATGGGACTAACAAGAAAGACAAGTGCGATGCATGACAAATATATATATAATTGAATTGATCTAAAAAGTAAGAAGTAAACTTTCTTTACCATTTAATCTGACCGTTTTGACAGGTAAAAGAGGTTTAGTCCCTTCAACCCTCCGCACCCCCATATTTCGGTGTGGCATGGAGATGCGACTGAAAAATGAAAGTTAATAAGCTACTTTTACAGTCAACTCTTCCGCACCGGATTTCCGATTTAGACGAAATCGACTTGAGATTAGCTGTGGTGTTACTGTGCATTAACATACCCCCGCATTGACAATCTTGGCGTCCGCCGACTATGGGAAAAATTAAAAAAATCCTTAAATTAAACTACTTTTAGATTTGTTGAATTTATTTGTAGGTCTCTTGAACTCAGTATATATGTTTTCATTTATCGAGTAAAACAGTGATTTCAGTCATTTGAAAATGGATTTTGTGGTCTCAAGTAAATTTGGTCGCAGGACTGAGGAGGATATTGGATTAACAGGAAAAACAAATTCGTGGCATGCCAGAAAATAAAACAAATTTATCTGAAAAAGAAGGAATATCAGCCCTTTTTTCATTTCACTGCGATCTCTTCAGAGGTGGAATGGAGCTGTAACGTCATAACCCCCGTCCCCATGGAATCCTTTGGTGTATGCTGGGGCATCACTGTGCACTAATATATGGGACTAACCAGAATAGCTGCGTCGCAGAAAAAAATTAAAAATTAATCTCAAAAGAAAGAAAAAAAAAACTGGAATTTTTTTTTCATTTCATATTTGATTATTTCGGAAGAGTAAGTAACCCCATCAGCCCCTTCCCCTCATTGGGTATACTGTGGTGTAACTGTGCGTTGATATGAGACTAGCCAGAACGTGTAGTTCGTTGTATTGCATAAAACAAGTGCATTACAAATTCATCTCGAACAAAAAGAAAAATATCAGCCCTTTTTTCATTTCATTTTCAACTATTTTGGGAAGGGGCTGTAACCCATCACCCCCTTTCTACTTCTTTCGGTATAATGTGGTGTCACTGTGCACTAATATGGAACTAAAGAGAAGAGAGTGGCTAGTCTGTTGAATGATAGGAGGAAAAAAATACAAATTTATTTCAAACAGAAAGAAAAAAAAGCAGTATTTTTTTATTTCATTTTCGACTATTTCGGGAGGAGGAGACTGTAATTCCATCAGCCCCCTCCCCATCTTTGGGTAAGCTGTGATGTCAATGTGGACTAATATGGCCCTTTCACCTCTTTGGGTATAATGTGGTATCACTGTGCACTAGTATGGAACTAAAGAGAAGAGAGCGGCTAGTCTGTTGAATGATAGAGGAAAAATACAAATTTATCTCAAACAAAAAGGAAAATATCAGAACTTTTTCATTTCATGTTCGAATTTTTGGGAGAGGGCTGTAACTCCATTAACCCCCTTCTATCTTTTCGTGTATAATGTGGTGTCACTATACACTAATATGGAACTACAGCGAAGGGAGCGGCTAGTCTGTTAAATGATAGGGGAGAAAATGCAAATTTATCTCAAATAGACAGAAAAAAATCAGCTCAACTTTTTCATTTCATTTTCGACTATTTCCAGAGGAGGAGGTTGTAATTCCATCAGCCCCCTCCCCATCTTAGGGTATGCTGTGATGTCAATGTGGACTAATATGGTGTTAACGAGAATGGCTATTTTACAGTATGACAGAAGAAATAATTACAGATTTATCTTTTAAAAAAGAAGAAAAAACACTTTTTTATTTAATTTTTCGCGATTTCTTGTTGGGAGGGGGGCTGTAACCCCATCAACCCCCTTTCTCTTCTTTGGTGTCAATATGGACTAATATGGAACTAAAGCGAAGGAAGCGCATAGCCTGTTGAACGATAGGGGAAAAATGCAAATTTATCTTAAACAGACAGAAAAAAATCAGCACTATTTTGTCATTTCATTTTCGACCATTTCAAGAAGAGGGGGCTGAAATTCCATCAGCCCCCTAACTAATATAACCTGGACTAATATGGTGTTAACGAGAATGGCTATTTTGCTGTATGGCAGAAGAAAAAATTACAGATTTATCTTTAAAAAGTAAGAAAAAAAACACTTTTTCATTTAATTTTTTGACTATTTCGGGAGGAGTAGGGGGGGGGGATAACCCCGTCAGCCCCCCTTTCTCTTCTTTGTTATCAATGTGGACTAATATGGGACTAATGAGAATGGCTTGTCCGCTGTATAATGGAAAAAAATTAAAAAAATTTCCATAAAAGAAAGACGAAAAATCAGCACCTTTCTATATCACTTTCGAAAATTTCGGGGGGGGCTGTAGCCCCATCAGCCCCCCCCCCCCCTTGGGTACGCCACTGACCAGAAATGTAGTAAACAGTTAGACAAGAAGCTTGGAATTTGACATGATGGTTAATTTTAAGATGTAAATGTGAGATAGTTTCTAAAAAATTCCAAACTTCAAATGGTTACTGAAATGAGCATAAAAGTTTCAAAATACTTTCTAAATTATCATTTAATTGGAATTAGTTTTAGTTCGTCTTAGTAATTAAAATCTCATTTCTGTCTATTTCACTTTTATAATGAAGTTTAGTCAAACAGTGTCTTAATTTGTAATTTTTGAATCATTTCAAAATGTGTTCTTCTATAAAAAAAATAGTCATGCAAATATCACTTGGCATATTTCAACTATTACGCGAGCAAAGCCGCGGGGTTTGCTAGTTAAGTTATTAAACAGTTGAGTATTTTTTAAATGTTACTTATTAAAATTTTTTATTATGAACAGCCATAAATATACCGTGATGGAAAGAGAGGGGGGGGGGGGGAGAATGATTGTTTGTTTTTATGCTTTAATGTACTGAAAGTAAAATTTACAGGAAGGAATTGTAACTTATTCATTCTTCATCCTCTCCAAATGTGATTTTTTATGTTTTTAATTATTTCTGTGTATAATGTATAGCGAATGGTTTAGGTTTTTGGGTTCTTTTTTAAAGTTAGAGGTGTTTTAAGTGGATGGTGTTTTTTACGAATGTTAAAATGTATTTGTTGGTTTGCATTTATGTTTTTTTTCAAAGTGGCTTTGTTGTGGGTTGCAGTACAGTTTTTGCAGAAAAAACATATTTTATGGAACTCACAGCCGAAGGATTATTATTAGGGGGAACAACAGGGAGACTACAAAAAAAAGGAAAAGGTGGCTTTTAAGTATTATTTTTAGAAACATACATACAATAAAGATCTTGTCACTGTTAGTTTAACCTTTTATGCTCTGTTGGTATTTTAAAGTACCATTAAAATAACTTGTTATAAAATTAATTTAATACATCGATTAGGAACAATACAGTTTAGAATGAGTTATAGATACATTACTTTATCTTGTTTCAAAAGCATTATGGATTGCACAAAACAAAAATATTTTTAGAAAGATGATTTCTTTTGCCTTTGCATCTTTTTCAGCTTTCATGACGTTGAAATATTGGGGTAGAAATGTTTCAGTTCGGAAATATTGCTGTTGTATTTAAACATTTTCTAATTATACAAAATAAAAAAAAGTTTTAAATAAAAGATTTGAGTGGAGTTATAAATGTGGCAAAAAATCCCTATAAATTGAAACTTAATTTTAGTTGACAAAATTCTTCTAAAATTTATTAAATGATTGTGTCAGTCTTCTAATGTAGTTTCAAAAATTCACGAAAAATGCTTAGAAGATAAAATTTCCATGATTTTATAATTTGGGACGTAAAAGGTTAGCAAAAAGGGCATTGATTAGTTTTTACAAAAATTAAACAAAATTCAGTACACAATATTGTTAACTATATAATGATTATATCTCAATCGATGTAAAAAAATGTATCTATGCTTGATTCTGAATTCTTTGAGGGCAGTCTGTTGCCATTCTGCCTTCGTTTATAATCCTCCGAAAATCATTGTGTCAGTGGATGTTTTCATCTACTTCCATTAAGTGTATCTGTTTTAAAGATTAAGATTTAAATAGGGTGCAGAATCGTGATAAGCAACTGAAAAAAAAAAAATCATATTTCGAAAAACAAAATGCTCTAAAAATTTCTTTTGTGCCATGCACACCAATGGAAAATGCACTATTCTTTTAGGAAAATATTCTTCAATGTAAACAAGGTAAAATTTTGTAAAGGAAGAATAATTGATTTTTTGAATCCGCCATCCTGCTGTTCCCCATTTTAGATGTTACTAGGCTGTAATTTTTTTTTTTAATTTCAAAAGAATGATATCATACGTGAAGGTTGTTCTCAACTGCTCTGCTCAACAAGCGCAAAACGTTTTAACACATTTACAAATTCATTTTTCAATGGAAAGGTATAAAATTGGCAGGCCGAACTTTGGAAGTGATTTAGGATCTAACTGTGCTTTCCATTTTTTGATAAAAAACTTACCTATCGAGTTATAAGCATTTTTGATTACGTGACAAGGCGTTTCTCTCCCTTTGCTGTGTGGTTATTCTTATTTCATGCGGAAATTTGGTTCAAAACGCCCAAATTGACACTATTTTCTGAAAGATCTATTGCGTTTGTCAAAAAAACTAAAAAAACAGTTCGATTACATAGTTCCTGAACAACAACACCTGCTAGTTTCATGCATTTCCGAACAAAAATAAATTAAATCTTACGTCATAAAGTTGCCCTTTTGGATTTGAGAACAGCCTTAAATAAAAGCACCGATTGTATCATGAAATGTTTGAACTGTACTCTACTGTTAAAAAATGGCTTTTTTTCGATTTTGCCCGTACTTGAAAAAAAATCAATTAAGGAAAAAAAAAATGTTTCAAAGCCTAGCAACTGAAGTTTCTTTTTAACTGATGTATATATATATATTTTAAATGTGTTATTAATATTGTACTTTTTTCTTTTAAAAATTTCTGAGTAGATCGATTTTTTGTACGTACAATCTTTTTTTAACGGAATTTAAATTGCTTAGATTCAAATTACATTGGAATTGCAAAATAAAAATTGTTGTTGATCAAGTGAAAAGATGTGTTCTATTCTTTAGGTGCGTTCGTAAATATATAAATACGAAGCACTTATATCTGCCGTGCGGTCCGTCTATCTGTCTGCATATAACAGCGCAAAGACTACCCAACTGAATCGTTTTAAATTTAAATATATATTTGGTGCTGAATTTCGTCGAGACATTTCGAATTTTATGAAAATCGGATGAATTGTTCAATTTCAGGGACAGTCAAAAGAATTCCTTTGCTTTACAGTCAATGGGAAAAATAGTTTCAAGTGCATTTTAATGATGTTACACCCTTTCAAACATAATGAAGTTTATATGCATTTATGAAGTGCACTAAAATATATATTCTGCAGAATATGCGGTGCAAGGAATATTTATTATTCATTTACAGGGCCACACAAAATATTTCCGTTACATAATGGTATGAAATGGGAAAATTTTTGCTGCGTATTTTAATTATGTTAAACTATTTCATATATAATGAAGTTCATATACGTTTCTGAGGTTTTATACAAGTTACTTAATATATAATTGAAAGGGCATAGTATTTACAGGGACACACAAAAGATTTCGGATACCATACTGTATATTAGCAATGGTTGCTAGAAGTGCATTTTTAGTGGTGATATGAGGTTTTAAGTTTAACTAAATTTTTCCATATTACGTTGTGTGTATAAATGCTGTGAATCATATACAGGCCTACACAAAAGAATTCTTAGGGATTACTGAGAATGAACAAAAATAGCTTAAAAGTGGTTTTTAAATGAGTTATGTTTTTTACGCTGAACTACACTAAGTATGTATACTAAGATATGTTTGTGGAATACAGATAAAATTATATACAGGGCCACGCAAAGAATTTGATACATGGCCTTCTATGAATGGAATATCTGGAAGTGTGATTTCGGTAGTTTTAAGTGTGTTTCAGTCTTTATTAAATGTTAGCTAAATAGTGACGTGTATATAAAGAT
Organism: Maratus speciosus; assembly: GCA_963932465.1. Lineage (NCBI taxonomy): Eukaryota > Metazoa > Arthropoda > Arachnida > Araneae > Salticidae > Maratus > Maratus speciosus. Next base: position 7,471 of record CAWVRF010001358.1, read on the forward strand.
AGTAAGTAAAATACAGCTCTGTACAGTACTCAAGTATGCTGTATGAATTGGCATAAATTGTTGAAAGTCAAATTTCAATCTATTATGCGTTTTTAACATTTTCCAACATAGCTGAAAGTGTTTATGAATTCGGTTTGTCTGTCCGAACTCTAACTTGCGTTAATATAGTTGGATTGCTCTGTAACTGAGATTTACTATGCCATGTTTGGCATTGAAAATAAAGTACGTAGCATTCATAGTTCATTTAAAGAGACACTCAAAAGTATTCCATTATATTATGGTCTAAGAGGAAATTTCGTAATTATATAAATACGTAGCACCTATAGGCGTCGTCTGGTCCGTCCGTCTGTCTGCCCGCATATAACAGCGCAAGAGCTACCCAACCGAATAGTTTGAAATTTAATATACAGTGGCAGCAAAAAAAATCTTGACGCTCAAACTTTTAATAGAAGAGGCGGGCAGGAGTTTCTGTCACACGGAGTGGTAGCGCTTGCAACTTGAAATAACTCAGCGTTCTCTATTTTTATTTTTAGTATTGATAGTGGTTTAAAAAAGAAACAATTTTTTTTTATTTTTGCCTCTGCAGAAGTAAGTTCTTCTGGTGCACATAATGGGACGTAAAAAGCTTACAATTAATGAACAAACTCGTGCTTTGACTTTATTAAGTCAAAATGATCCTGTAAGTCGTATAGTGTTAAATTTACAAGAATTGAAGCAAACTATTTATGCCACAAGATAAAGTAAAAAAACTAAAACCCAACTACGACAAAAAACTACGCTGAAAAAGTATAAAAGTACCCCATGAATACAGGTAAAGTCACAAGCAAATGCTAGTAATATATAGATATATTCAAAATGTACAAGTAAAGCGCTTTTGAATGATACCAAACACGGCATATTTATCTTAACTTTATTTTTTGACGTATGACGCTTCCAGTATTTGGTAGTAGTGACGCACATATCCGTCGATGGCAGCAAATGGGTAATGGACCGATTAGTGGATGAGGTCGTTAGTGTAATGTGTAAATGTGTAATGTAGATTGAAGGTTTCATGTATTAAGATGACCTAGGAAGATTTCTTAATCTATCTAATTCTGCTAACGATTGACTGTCATGTGGATTTTTAAGCAACTTATTATGATCCAAGGCACTTATAAACAAACCCTCTATGGTTTTGAAGTGAAGCGCTTTAAAATGATACCAAACACGGCATATCTAGCTTAACTTTATTTTTTTACTCTGTATATTTTGTCCGCTAGAAGGCGCCACATTGAATTTGGTGAAAATCTATATAGCCTATAACCAGCGGACAATTAAGACGCTTCTAATGATATGTCATTTGTCGAATTCTGATTAGTGGTTTAGAAGTTACGAGGGAACAGATGAACATACATACATACATACATACATACATACATACATACATACATACATAGCCTGTCAAAATCATAACCCTCCTTTGGCTTTGCCGTAGTCGGGTAATAAAAAGGGCGAGTGCTGATTTTATCACGCGGCAGTACACCAACATGAAAAACCGGTTCAGGAATACTAAGTCTTGAGAAGAATTGATACATCTTTAAAACGTTAGGTGTTGTTAAAAACAACAATAACAGTTGTAGACATAAAAAAGAAACATTCATGAATGTGACAGTAAAGATCATCTGCCATAGACTTTAAAAAGACTGGGAGCTACCAGCCCGAAGGACAGAAAAAAAAAAAAAAAAAAAAAAAAAAAAAAAAAAAAAACCTGCGTACTGATGGCATGAAAAAAAAGATTAAATATTTGTAAGAAATATTCAAATTGGATAGCAGGAGACTTACAAACAATAATGTTTTCCAATGAAAGTCTTTCAGGATAATTAGAGGGGGGTCCAATAATGGTGAGACAGCTTAAAGGTTTCTCACGTTATGACAAAGTTTATTGTTAAAACTGTAAAGCACACGGATATTATCATGATATGGTGTGCTTTTAGGGGTAAAAAAGGTAGAACTGGACTATATTTTCTTCCCTTTGATCGGTAGCAAATATTTAGAAGTTTTACAAGACCACTTACTGTAATTTTAGTCCCTTCATGGTCGTCAATTTTTCATGCATGATGCAGCACCTACTTATAAGACAAAACTTGTGCAAAAGTGGTTAAATGATAATATAGCAGGACTTCAATAGCCAAGCAACTAACCTGACCTTAATCCAATAGGAACCACAATCCAATAAGAATAGTTGCTTGGAACCACATGGAAAATAAATTTCAAGAAACACACCCATCCAGCGTCATGGAACTGCAGGAGGTATTTAAAAATGTTGTGGGTTCATATGGAAAAACATTATTTCCAAAATTTAGCAACTTCCATGCTTAATAGACTGAAAGTGTCATAAGAGACAAGGGAACTATGACAAAATGTAATTTCTGGCAATTAAAGCTTGCTAGGCGAGTGTTTTTTTTTTTTTTACATTTTTCATTGAGTATTAAGATTTTTTTTTGCTGGCACTGTATATAATCGTAACAGAATTTTGTTTAGTCATTTCAAATATTATGAATATCAAATCAAAACTTAAAAGGATATTAATACAAGTTTTCTTCATTCTATTATGTCCTGTCATACGTAATTAATTCAATGACAGGTCATGATTCTAAGTTGCCATGGTGATTACGTCCCATTTAAAGATGGAGTCATGCTATTTCCGTACTACTGAATTTAATGTACATAAGCGTAATAAATTTTCTATTCATGCAATTTTTAATATACATAATCGTAATAAATTTTGTATTCACATATTTTTGCGTAAGTGTGCAACAGCTATTGCACCAATTTCTGAATATTTATAAAACTAGCTATAGTTCGAACGCACCTCATTTTACATGTTTGATGTACAATTTCCCATTTGTTTCTATTTGTTTAAATCGAAGACAATGGGGTTACTACGAGCTACTTTTTTTTCTTTTATTCCAAGGATTGTTTTCACTGGATAGCTGGCGTTGAGCTCTACACCGATAGTTTTTTTATGAGGATACTTTTACTTTCTAAACATAGTTCTGAATGTGAAAGTATCCTCATAAAAACAACCTTCAAACAAGATTGAAAAACTAAAAAAATGCCTTTGTAGAGATCGACTTCAGCTTATACAGAGCAAAAAAATTAATTTAGAAATATTGAAATGCAAAGGAGATATTTTAAAAGATTTCTCCCATAGGATTAATAATAATGAGCTGGTATTTTTGCATAATTGAAGTGGCCACTTAATCATAATCTTCCTTAATATGCTGAAAAAACATAAAAAAATCTGCATAATAATATGGCATTGCGATATATATATATATATATATATATATATATATATATATATGTGTGTGTGTGTGTATATATATATTATCCAGATTCATTTCAGTTCTTGTTGTAAAATATTTACAAAATTAGTCAGATTAATTATGCGGCAACGACAAGAATTGCGTCTGAGCCAATGTTTGGCTGATCATTGGAATAAAGATCTGAAATGATAATTGATCAGTGGGTCTGCTGGCACATGTAATAGTAATAAAATCTAATAATAATCTATTTCACTTATAAACTTCAACTGATTTATTCACTTTCTAACGAACATTTTAGAATTTTGGTTGGTTTTAGAACTATTGATTCACATTTCTCATAATTTAGTTTATATAGTTTACAAAAAAATAGTCACTTTTCGTATCTTTAACAAACCAGATAGCATTTTTTGCTTTTTAAAACCATTTTTCAACAAGACTATGTAAATGCCTGAATGCTTTTTAAAGGCTTCTCTTGAAAAGTTTGTAATTGTTTTGAAAAGGATTAAAACAGGTTGCTAGTTGACGCAATCTGAGATAGTTTGTAAGTGTTTCAGGATAAGCATGCCAAAAGGAAGAAATGAAAGGTTAGTTACAGGAATTACAATGAAAGATAGATGAAAGCCTTCTATTACGAGCATGTATAAAAAATGAAAAAGAGCTTTTTTTATAAATCTTAAAACCTTATTGGATAGAAACATGAGATTTTCAGCAAAATAACTCCCTAGAATTTTTCTGAGCAGTGTATCCTTTGTTGTTTGCTTGTTTCTGTGGAAAACTAAATTTTAGTCTAATATTATCTATATATTGAAAATTAGTACTGGTTTTTGTTAGTTCACATCTTTATCAAGTTTCTTATTTTAATTAATATATTTTTAAATAACTGATAAAATTTGAATGTACTTTATTTTTTAAATTATAAGGAATTATCTTGTTTTTAAGACAAGTTTATTAAAATATTCCTTAGAGGTAGGGATATGTCCCTATGTTCTTTTACTATGTATATATAAAATATATATTGAATTTTTATCAATTTACTAGCATTACTAGGTCGTATTTTAATATTTAAAATGTCCTAAATTATGTTAAGAGGCCGCTTTATTCCTTCATAAACACCTGCTCGCCAACGTTAATCCTTTCGGAGATTTTTTTTTTTTTAAATATTTCGATATTTTGTATATTTGTCTTCTTTGGCATTGGATATCTGAGGTTGATCTCTTCTAAGGCCATTTTTCGACTTTGTTTACAAGTTTTTTTTTCTTATTAGGATATTTTCATTTTTAGAACTACTATCGAAGCTAAGGTATTCTTATGGAAAAAAAAAACACCTTGCAAACAAAATTGATAACTTAGTCTTTGTATAGATTGGCCGCAGGTAACAAATAGTAAAATTTAAAATATGGAAATGCAAATGAGATATTTAAAAACTTTCTCCCATACGATTAACAACAGCATGCAGGTGTTTACGCATGGGTGAAGAAACTACTTAAAGAAAATTTTCCAGAGGAAAAACTTTTATTCGAATAAAAATCATTCTAAATAAAATTTTAATTATCAACAGTGAAATTACACACGAAATTATTGAATATTAAATAACTGAAAATTTTCACATTGCTAACTAAACGTAAATCGACGGTGCATTGGAACACCATTCCAAGGATCTGGGTTCGATTCATGGCTTGGACATTTTTCACTCAGTTGGTTTACGCTTAGTTAGCAATGTGAAAATTTTCACGCATTTAATATTCAAAAATCATTTTTATACACATAGGCAAAGACTTGAAAATTATTGATGGAGAACTTCAAATTAAAAAAAAGCAAAGGGTTATTTTTCTTCTAATATCATTTATCCCTGGTAAAAAAAAAGAAGTATTTTTCAATAAAATAAAAAAATAAAAACTTTTTATGTTAGAGGGTAAAAAAAGTATTTAAAAATTATTGGTAGACTTGAGAACATACAACTCTATGTTTACGCTTATATATAGAAAAAAATGAAAAAAAATGTTGATGCGATGAAAATGTCACGCCTGATACGATAAAAACTCCAATGTTGTAACCCTGTACGTTCAATTGTTCTAGTAGTAAGAGAATTTCAAATCAAGTCCACATGCATGCGCAGTTTCTTATTTTAGATATAACGGTTGGGATCGGCAAAAATGCGAGCAGAGACAGTGAATTAGAAGGGGATGAAATTTTAAAAGTATCTATAAAGAATACTGATGTAAATGAAACATTACAATAAAATTATATCTTTCAGTTTGAGTATGGAGCGTAATGTCGAAAATCTGTAACCTGAATTAGCCTAGAACAACAGCTCTGACTTATGTTCATGTGATGTTCTGTTGTGCTTGTATGTCTAACTTAAATAGAATAAGTTATGTGTGAGTAAACATATGCAAGTAATTTCGCTGTATTTATCCATTGGAGCCTTCGACGGTTCGCTACATTATTAACAGAACTTTATAACAACACAGATATCGCTGAATGTTGTAAAAGGAGTATCACTTTTAAAACATTGGCCGATATTTAAAATAAAATATTAAAAATTATGTTTCTTAAAATACGGGTCACTTATTAAATTTTATTTTTCAGCATATTATTTCTGTATTACAATTTTATAAATACACTGACGGAAAAAAAAAATTCCAACACCAAGAAAGACTTGTGTTAGATAAACGAAATTTGGTAGGCGTGTTTATACATCTGAAAGATGACATCGATTGAAATTTCACGCTTAAGTGTGGCGCTAGTGGCGCCACTCAGAACTTGCAGATCAGGTTTACTTTAAATGTGTGCTGTAAAGTTCGTGGGCGTTATTTAGCTTCGAAATGTAACGTATTGAGTTGTTAGCTAAGAATGCCTTTAACAAGACGAAGAAACCACTGTCAACAGCTCACCCAGTTGGAACGAGGTTGCATATTCGGGCTTACGTGAAGGTGGATTTTCTTTCCGCGATATTGCAGAAAGACTTGGCTGGAATGTATCCACCGTGCATGATTGTTGTATGCAGTGGTCAAGGGATGGTACTGCCTCAAGAAGACAGAATTCCAGGCGGCCACGTGGCACTCCTGAGAGGGAAGATCGCCGTATTCGGCGTACGACTGTGGCACATCGTACTGCGTCTGCGGCAGAAATTCGAGCTGCAGTTGGTACCACAGTGGCACAACGAACTGTTAGAAATCGGTTACTTCAAAGACAGCTCCGAGTGAGGTACCCTGTAGCGTGCATTCTACTAACTCCAAGCCATCGCCGTTTGAGACGCCATTGGTGTCAAGCCAGAGCTCATTGGAGGACGGAGTGGAGATCTGTTGTGTTTTCTGATGAAAAAGAAATACGCTTCAATTTCTTTGGTTATACTGCATTATTAAGTTGATTTTCTTATGCATCTTCAGACATTACGGAAGATTATGATAAAGAGGCTATTTCACTTATGCTTCCAACTCACTAATATTAATCGTATGAAAGAAATCTTTTAAAATATTTCGTTTGCATTTCAATGTTTCTAAATCTTTTTTTTTTTTGCACTGTATAAGCTGAAGTCGATCTCTACAAAGTCATTTTTTTACTTTTTCGATTTTGTTTGAAGGTTGTTTTTATGAGGGCATTTTACATTGAGAACTAAGTTTAGAAGTAAAAGCATCCTCATAAAAAAAAAACTTTTAACAAAATAGAAAATGTAAAAAACGACCTATGTACCCAGCTATCCAGTGAAAAAATAAATACTTGGAATAAAAGCAAAAAAGAAAGTAACTCGTAATTACCACATTGTCTTCGATTCAAACAAACAGAAAAAGAAATGAAACACACCTTTTCACTCGAATTACAACAATTTTATTTTTTAATTCCAATATAATTTGAATCTAAAAATATTTAAATTTTGTTAAAAAAGCAGAAGAACGTATGTACAAACAATCGATCTACTGAGAAATTTTAAAAGAAAAAAATACAATATTATTAAGACATTTTTAAAAGAATTCATACATCAATTAAAAACAGACTTCGGCTGCTAGGTTGCTGGGATTTTAAACTTTTTTTTAGGTACTGGGCAAAATTGAAAAAAATAGGCATTTTTAACAGGAAAGTACAGTCCAAACATTTTATAACTCAATCGGGGCTTTTATTTAACTTTTAAGTCCACTTTTTCCAAATGTGCTATTTTTCTAATTTCTTGTCGTGATTTCTCCATCCCCTTTAAATCTTCGTCTTCATCAGGGATGTAGTGGAGGGTATACAGATGTATACACCGTATACATTTCTGGATTTTTTAAAGAAGCTCTGTATACCCTTTGTTTCACAAATAAAGCTATAGCATATACTATAGGCATGATGTTCATGATTTTAGAGTATACGCTCAGGCTGTAGCGTATACTCGCTGGTTTTTTTTATGACTACAATACTGGTGTTATAACAGATACACTTTTAAGAGGCTTCTTTTCAGCCAGGCAAAAACATCGATTCGCTAATGTTAACCTCTTAACTGCCGACGATATCTTACGCGATCTCCAGTTCCTTACTTAAATCGCATATTTCTGCAATTAAAGAAGGTGTATATTAGTTTTCTGAAATAACAGTAAGAAAATGCACATGCTATACTGTTATATATAATGACCCAGGTGGTGAAAATTGCCTCATTAGTATCATTGAAATTCGTCAGCTCTATAATAGATGCATGCGTTTTCTACAGACGTATAATATATACGTCCGGGGCAGTTATGGGGTTAATCCAATGGGAGAATTTTTTAAAGATAACTCGTTTGCATTTCAATATTTTTAACTGATTTTTTTTTTTTTTTTTTTTTTTTTTTTTTTTTTTTTTTTTTGCATTGGATAGCTGAGATCGATCGCTACATCTGCCAGGATCGTCATAAAAAAATATCCGAAAACAAAATTGAAAAAGTAAAAAAACGGCAGCTATAACGATCAATCTCAGCTACCTAATGCAAAAAAAAAAAAAAAAAAAAAAACATTTAAAAATAATGAAATGCAAACAAGGTATCTTTATAAATTTCTTCCATAGGATTAGCATTAGCGAGCGGGTCTTTTCGCATGACTGAAGTAGCCTTTTAACGGAAGATTTAAAAAATGCAAACAAAAACCGCCGATGAGACATCGATTTTCTGATGATTATAGATGAAGCTAGAATAGTAACAGACAAGGTACCAACGACCCTCTGTTATGCATCCCTAGATGTCCCGCGTAAATCAGGGCTCCAAATACCATTCATTTTTTACAGTTTATTTCGCCATCGTTAATAGCCAAAATTTCTGTCATTAGATAGGGCGAAGAAAATTACTTTAAAATACTGGTGTCCAGAGAATTTCGAGATCCAATTTACACAGGACACCTAGCAAAACTATGACACAGATCAGCTTTTTAAAACTATCGAGATATAATCATTATAGAGTGTACAATACTGAGTACTACATTTTATTATTTTTTTGACAATTCCATGGCTTTTTTGATGAACTAACATGGACAAGACTATTTATTGTATGTGTGTTTTTGAAAAATAACACTTAAAAGTTGTTGTTGTTTTTTGAACAATCATATTGTTGTTCCTCATAATAATAACCGTTCATCAGAAAATTTGTTAAAATGTATTTTTTCTGCAGAAACAGTGTTGTAACAGGTTCATAAACCCACAACAAAGCCACTTTGAAAAAAAAAAAATATTAAGCAATATATGCATTTTAGCATTTGTATAAAACACCGTTCACTTTCAAAAACCTGTAATGTTACAAACAAAAACAGCTTAAAAAATAATGTATGCACAAAAATAATTGAAAACACATAAACAAATCACATCTGGAGAGGACAAAGAAATGAATAAGATACAATTATTTCCTGCAAATTCTACTTTCAGTTCACGAAAGCATAAAATTAAACAGTCATATCTCCCCCCCCCCTCTTTCCATTACGGTATGCTTACGGCTGTTCAGAACAATTTTTTAATAAGCAGCTTTTTTAAAAATGTTCAACAACTTAATAATTATTTCAACCTTAAATCCCATTGATCCGCAGTGACGCCTAAATGACCTACTTATCAATTTTTTTTTCAAACATTTGGGTATTTTCATACTCAAAAATGGTAAAATACAAAATTTAGCCCAAATCATTACAGTTATTTTTTAAATAAAATTTGCATACACACACAAACACTTGCACGTATTATAACATAACAGCAGAAAACACAGAGCGTAGCTCGGTCAAAATTAGCTTTGAGTTCAACTCGATAAAACAGTACATTCTCGGCAGGTTGCCAAATTTGGTGACATTGTTTCAGTTGACGTCAAGCACGCATTTTGGCATTGGTAATCTTGAAATTTGATTTTCCTGCCAAATCTGGCGAAATGTGGCAGCTTTGCGACTTCGTTTACTGACAACTTTTCAACAATTTAATAACTGTTTGAACCTTCATTCCCATTAAAATACAGTGACCCACTCATCGAATTTTCTCAACCATGTCACCTATCCCAATGGTCTTCTTGTGCCTCAAAATTGTAGGATACAAAATTTAGTCAAGATCATCAGAGATGTTTTTTAGATAAAATTTTCGAATGCACAAGATTAGCTCCTATTATAATTTACGATGATAGGAGACAATATTGCTGTGCCGCAAAAATTTCTGAATTTGATGATACAAGACACAAACATGAAGTAAAAAAAATGCCTGAGAAACAAAGTGCACGGTTGATTGGCCTATACAACCGTTTTTTATGAATAGATAAACATGCCGAATAAATATTGAATTAATTATTTATGTAAAATATAATGGCCAAATCCAGGGGCTTCTTTCCTGTCACACCTTAGGTATATTAAATAACTGCACTTGGCTGAGTAAGGAATATTGAAACAATGACTCGTGACGTCGCTCTTTGAAATAAATTTTTTTATTCAGTCATTAGACGGTACACAACATTCGCGGAGCCCGCCTGAGGCCCCAAGGTACCATACTTTTCCTGTGCCACATTATGCAGACATCAGAGTATGATGAAATATCTGAAAAACTCTCAGCTCTTGAGAAAAGCACATGAGTTTTGCAATGAATTTTGAATATTTTCCAGCAGATGGCCTTATTGTTCCCGCGAGAGTTTTCTTCAATCCTTATTGGTTAATTCTGTTTATAACGATAGGTTTTTTAAGGTTATCCAAGTATTACAATATGATTGCACCACTAATGGTAATTTCCAACTTTGACATTAATGATTATTATGTTTTAATAACTATCAGCTAGAAGAAAGCTAATTAGGATTTATGACTTATCAAATACTTATTTTGACATTTATTATAATTTATAAATTAAATATAATCATGAATCTCTTAACTGTCAAATTTGAGGAAAATTAATTAGAACTTATAGCCTAAATATAATCAACTGTCATAATTGGAAAAAAAAATCACTATTTGTGGTTTTAAGTATGCATTTAATGTTTATTTTAACGCTAGTTTGATTTTATGAGCCCAATAACTGTCATAATGATAGTTAATTGTGATTTAGGGTTTAAAGTATTCATTACATCTCAATCAATGTCAAAGAATTAGCAATTTATAAAAAGTTTAAAAAAGGGTTTGATTTTTATCCTTTCATATTTATATATTAAAAAAATACTTAGCTCATGACGAGTACAAAAAATACATGATAATGAGATGGCGTGGGTAATTTCTAGAAAGTCTAGCCAAGGATTTATATAACCAGCCACCAAAATGCAACGTACATTTGATTTCGAAAACTACCTAAAAATTCACTTGCCAGTGACGAGTAAAATGATGTATTTCCCCACCCCTGTAATCAGATATGTTTCATTTAAATCCTTGGGAAACTTTTGAAGAGGAAAATTTAACAAATGAGTAAGATTTTTTTACATACATTTTTAACACACTTTTCATATTTTTTCAAAAGTAGTACTTCCATAAAGCCTTTCCTATCACATAAGGTAGTGAGGTACAATTTATCCTTTGAAGTCAGATTATTTTTTTTATTTTACGGAAAAATTGCTTTACAGTGAAACAAAAAATTAAAAGAAACTACCAAACAGATTTTACATAAAGGCTTACTGAAATCTAATAAATAGGTCAATAGTTACTTGCTTAAAGACACTAAGCCATGGAAGAAGTGCAATTTTTTTAAATTTATTACTAAATGCAAAAACATGAAAAGTGATAATAGTAAATGCAATTACACATACAGGGTTCATACTCCATTAGGGTAATAATAATATAGGAGATTTTCAGGAATTGTCTACTTGGTATAAGACAAATGTTTTATTAAATAATGGTTATCAGATAATCCTTTAGAACATATTTTACAAACAAAAGGGTTTCTTTTCTGAAAAGTGATTCAAGCGATAGGCTCTTAGGTTACTAATATCATTAAATCCTTTGGAACATAATTCGCAAACAAAAGGTTTTTATCCTGTATGCGTCAAGAGATGGGCTCTTAGTTTACTATTCTGTGAAAATCCTTTAGAACATGTTTCACAAACAAAAGATTTTTCTCCTGTATGTGTCAAGAGATGGGTTCTTAGATTACCATTCTGAGAAAATCTTTTCGAACATATTTTACAAACAAAGGGTTTTTCTCCTGTATGCGTTAAGAGATGATTTCTTTTATCACTATTCCGAGAAAATCCCTTGGAACATATTTCACAAACAAAGGGTTTTTCTCCTGTATGAGTCAAAAGATGTCTTCTTCGACTACTGCTATCAGAAAATCCTTTGGAACATGTTCCACAAATAAAAGATTTTTCTCTTGTATGCGCCAAAAGATGTCTTCTTAGATTGCTATTCCGAGAAAATCCTTTGAAACATATTTCACAAACAAAGGGTTTCTCTCCAGTGTGAGTCAAGAGATGGCTTCTTAGGGTGCTCTTGTCAAAAAATGCTTTGGAACATATTTCACAAACAAAGGATTTTTCTCCTGTATGCGTTAAGAGATGATTTCTTTTATCACTATTCCGAGAAAATCCCTTGGAACATATTTCACAAACAAAGGGTTTTTCTCCTGTATGAGTCAAAAGATGTCTTCTTCGACTACTGCTATCAGAAAATCCTTTGGAACATGTTCCACAAATAAAAGATTTTTCTCTTGTATGCGCCAAAAGATGTCTTCTTAGATTGCTATTCCGAGAAAATCCTTTGAAACATATTTCACAAACAAAGGGTTTCTCTCCAGTGTGAGTCAAGAGATGGCTTCTTAGGGTGCTCTTGTCAAAAAATGCTTTGGAACATATTTCACAAACAAAGGATTTTTCTCCGGTATGCATCAAGAGATGTATTCTTAGATGACTATTCTGAGAAAATCCTTTGGAACATATTTCACAAACAAAGGGTTTCTCTCCAGTATGAATCAAGATATGTATTCTTAGATGACTATTCTGAGAAAATCCTTTGGAACATATTTCACAAACAAAGGGTTTCTCTCCTGTATGAATCAAGATATGTTTTCTTAGATCACCATTCCTTGAAAATGTTTTGGAACATACTTCACAAATAAAAGGGTTTTCTCTTGTATCAGTTGAAGAATGTTTTCCATCATCACCATTTTGAGGAACAAAATGCTGTTCATTGGAGGAAGAATAGTCTTCTGTAATCGATGACATTTTCCTAAGTGAAAAAGTTTTGTTTCGGATGATAACAGAAACTTCTTTAAGGTATCAGCATGAAGAGATTGTGCCAATTTCATCCAAGAAAATGACTTATTGAATTTCAGTAAAAAAGTTTTATCTACCTTTGAATCTAAAAACAGAAAAAAAAATAATAAAACAACACTTTTTTTAATAAACAGACTAAATTTTAATTCTGAATTAAATAGCATATTTGATGTTTCTTTTCCTTAAAAAGTACAAAAATTCATACTTTAAACTATCACATTATCTATTCTTAGTCAAAATAGAACTTTAATATTTTTTCATAGAGACACATATGAGTATGTTTGCGTGTAATACAGTAGGCACTCCCATATCCAGAATCTCACACATCCAAACCGATAAATCTCAAAATTTATTTCATTGTACACTTGTAAATTAACTTTTGTTTCCCTAAAAAGTCACAAAATATATATTCCCAAAATATATCCAAACAATTTTTTTTCCTCTTTTCTGTCCATACATTCAGCTTCAACTCAATTTCAACTCTATTTCTTATAATTTATTCACACTGTCAAGCATTACACTTTTTCATTTTTTTTTTTAATTTTTAAAGTTGACACTGAATTTCATACATTTTTAAATCCTTTTTCTAAAAGTTGCCTTGAAAATCAGCACAGCGAATCAATTTTCTCTGAAGTAGGGTTGTATTGGTTTTAACAAGGGTTAAAACCGAATTTAACCATCCTGCTCAAAATATGTTTTGACCATCAGTAATCAAAGAAATAAAAATTTATTTTTTTAAATGATAAATTTAGTGCAACATTTGCAAGTGTTGAAAATTATACTTAGTACTATACTTTAACTTGTATAACTTTTTTTTTAATCGAACAATTTTTTTAACGAAATTTTATTTAGAACTAAACAAAAACAGTATTACAAGTGTTGTATTAAGATAATAGAATTTGATAGTTTATCCTGGGTGAGATCAAAGTTGGACAATAACCTTTCTATATGGGTACAGTTAGCACAACCATTCAGCAGGTGCATTATGAGATTTAAAATTCAAAATCAATATTTTCATTACTTCCCACCAAATAACGTAATGAATTAGTTAAACTTTAAGAAAGAGATTTATGAAATGTTTGTTTGTGCTAGGAATATTATTAAAGCGATTGTACGGTCCTTGAAAGTCCTTATTTTTATCCAAAATCTGCAAGAGGTTCTTAAACCTCCTTAATTTTATTTTTCTATTATCTCTTAATCAAGAGTGAAACTCTTCTTTGTTTCACTGGATTTCTGATTTTAAAAAAAATCATCTAAATTCCCCTCTTCTGAAATTTTGCTTTCCTCCGCACAATGTCCAAAGTTTAATATCTTTAAAACTCCTTCATATTTAAATTTTTGTTTTTGCTATTTTTGTTGCTTTATTGTAACAATGAATAATTGGTCATATAAATTTCGTTAAAATTTTTATCTATATTCCTTATCCCCCCACCCCCCTCAAAAAATCGCTTTCTCCCTTCCCCCTTTTTCTGCCCCACAAAATCCAAAGATTAAAAATCTTTAAAACACTTTAATTTTTAAAAAAACTTTCCCTGCTATATTTGTTACTTCATTGTAACTTTAAATAATCGATCATAAAAATTTCTCCTCCCCTACTCGAAATTGGACTTTCTTTTTTGCCCCCCCCCCCTTCCTTTCTCTTACCAAGCACATAAAATTTAAAGTCTTTAAAACTCCTTAGTTTAAGTTTTTTTAAACCCATTTACAAATATTTAGTAAGGTAAATAAATAATAAATTATTTCATAAAGTCTGCCCTATCACGCCCACACCCCAAAAAACTGCTTCTTCCCTTTTGCCATCTTACCTCCCTAAAGTTTAAAACCCTAAAGCTAGTTTTTTAAAACTTTTCCCCCTCTATCTGGTTATGTAATAATCGGTCACATAATTTTCTCCTGGTGCAAATTTAACGTTCCTCCTTCTCCTCCTCCTCTCCAGGCACACAAAATTTAATGTTTTTAAATCTCTTGTTCTAATTTTTGTGTCCTATATGAAAATATTTAGTGTGGAAAGTAAAAAAGTTTTCTAATGAACTCCCCCCGCCAAATAAAAATCTTTTCCCCTTTACCAGCCTTGCCCCCTTTAAGATCACCAAGTTTTAAATCTTTAAAAGTCTTCCTTTTTAACTTTTCATAATCTGTTACTTTATACCAATAATAAATAATCGATCACAAAATTTTCTTTAAAACATACATGTAATTTCTTAAAAGGCGTTACAAATATATAAAGATATTTTTTGATATAATCCCGAGATCTATCGAACGCACACGCAATAATTTTCAAAGTGAAAAAGATGACTGATTAGAATAGGAAACAATGCATGCGCAAGCGAAGTTCAGTCCATTGCTCTAAAGAAGGGTGCAAAGATAAATTCATACTTTCAGGAGCTCTTGAAATACCTAGTATATTATACCAAATCGTGGAAATATTGCAAGAAAGGACATTGTTACAAGCAGCATCACTCCTAGGTAAAATCTCAATGGATTCGCGGTTTATTGAAGAGTAATGGTTAGATGTTGAAATGATCATTTTAGCTTTTTCGAAGTTTATCTTAATAGTATTTTCTTTTCGATAAAATATGGATAAAGCTGTACTTGGTTTGTTAAACTTGACAGAAGATAAATGCTCTTTTAGCCTTTCTTCAAATTTTCGAAATGTCATACCAATAGGGAATAAACGTTTTTGATGTTCTGTGCTGAATATGATTATGTAAACTCCTGCTTAATCATAATCTGGAATTGGATCAATTTCAGAAATTATGTTTTAGGTAATTATATGTATGTTTTAAAGTTTATATTAATAACAAGGTGAAAATTCCTTCATGATACTAGTTTTTAAATACAGTGATTTGACTCTATTTTCACATAATTTTCCTCCACAAACACACAAAACTGACGTTTCCCCTTTATTTCCTCCCACAATATCCTATTTGTAAATCTCTAGGAAGGTAAATAATGAGTCATCTAATAAGGTCCCCACCCTAAAAAAAAAAACTGCTTCTTCACTCCCCATCCCCATGCTCACAAAGTTTAAAATCTTTAAAAGTCTTCTTTCTTTTTCTTTTTGCTCTATTTGTTACTTTTTGCCGAACCAATATGTAATTAATATCTAAAATCTCCCTTCCATCCAAAATGTTTGCTTTTTCCCTTGGCACCCCTTTTTTCCTAGCATGCAAAATTTAAAGAATTTAAAATTGTTTAATTCTTTTATTTTCTGTCAATTTAATTTTAATTGTTCTATTGTTTTGTAACAATGAAAAGAAATAAGCTTTAAACATCTTCCCGCCCACACGAAATTGCCTCTCTTCCTTCTTTCCTACCACCTACCTTCCTATTTCAGCTCTTGGCAAACACTGAAAGGCGCCATCATTAACAGGGCTCAAAACATGCAACAAAATTATCTCACAGTATTAGTAGCGACACACGCATGGAAATGCATATCGCAGTAGAAGTCCCGAATTTGGATCTGGAACTCCATGTAATAAAAAAACAAACCAAACTATAAATCGTAGTAAATTTCGCATTATACATATTTCTCAGAGGTGCTATCTTAAAAATTTTTGTAGTGGAAGGAGTCAGAAACTGTAATCTGGCTTCTAATTAAAATAAAATGGTAATCAGAGATATTGTTAGTTTTTCTATAGAACTAGGGGGCGCTGCCCCCTACGAGCTACGCTCGCGAACCCCCGTTCAGACAACGCAGACTTTAAAAGCACGCTAATTTGATCGGCTTTAAAAGATTTCGGAAAATTGAATTATAAGTTAAAAAACAATGGCGATCTCCCTATAAACGGGTTTCTATCCATTTTTCTTTGATTGGGGAATTTTAAGGCAAATCAACTGCTATTAAAAGATACAATGGCTGTTTCCATCTTCGATTAAATAAGATCAGTTAAACATTTCAAAATAAGCTAATATAAAATGAATTAAGTAAACAGTCTTTGTCTCCCGGTATTTTTTAGCAAAGCGAAAAGAAAGTTTTTTTAATTAAGACATTTTAAATGTATCGTTTTTAATCTGACATAATTTTCACCAAACTTTTCTTTCTCTTTTTAATATTCACGTGAAAATACTTTTGTTAGAAATGAAATATTATGATCATCTTAAAATATCAAATAAATGTCTCGGGCAATTTTTAAATTTAAACTGTTTTGCAACATTATTTTTTGTTCAGTTTACATAATAAGTGTAATGTGACGTAATTTCTCCTATGTAAGACTTCTAACGCATGTTAATGAATTTATTATTTTACAATATTCTTTCTCTTTAAAATTCACCTGTAAATATAGTTTTTATGACGTAATTTTTAATGAGTTCCTGCTTTTTATATTTTCTGTTTATAATAGTCACGTGTAAAATAAATTTTTAATTTGAAGCAAGTATTGTTTGCGCTGTTTATACAGTTGGCAACAGTTTAAATTAATACCACTTTCTAAAATATGTAAAAAAATATATCTTGAAATGCTAAAAATTTGAATTTAAAATAGAAATAAAACCTCAAAAAATGAATCAAATTAAAAAACTAAATGCAGTCTGCCCACTGGGAAATTTTGATGCATAAAGCGATCTAAAAATGATTAAATTCTCATGTACAGTTTTGCTCGTATAAAACTTTTTTAATGGAATGGTTTTGTCCAACTTTAGCATTAAATATCTCTTAAAATAATTCTTTGATTTGAAAAGTGTCTGCATCAGCGTGTTTATCAAACATTTCTCTATAATACCACCAATTTTTATATGCAATATTTTGCTTAATATTAACAAAGAAAGACCTCCGGTCACAAGAAATTCAAAACCTGCGGCGGTGGTGATAGCATTAGTTACTTTTTTTTTTAGAATAGAGAGATGAATAAATACTCCTTGATTTATTTTGGAGGCACAAATAGGCCGTTATAAAAAGTACAAAAACAAAGACAGGCATATTTGTGACCAATCCATGGGTGGTTTGAAAGAGATAGCCTAGAAGAGCTTTTATTGATGGAAATCGTTTCGCACGATTTTATAGATTTTTTTTTAACAAAATCAGAAATATACCTAAGATTTTAAAAGTCTGGATGAGAAATTGACACCCCTTTACCCGTATTATAAAGCAGCAATGGGCTAGTGTAATAACATCAACAAAAGCTGAACTTTCAGACATGAAGGAGGCGGAAGGGGTGCGCTTATTTTTCTATATTTCTCAGCTTAACGTACCAATTTCCAATGTCAAAATCTCCACAATATTTTTCAGAATAACTAGAAATTAGTAAAGAAATGCAATAACTCATGATTTAATTTTTTTAAATATGTTTTAATTTTTTATGTCTGAAATGCACTTACCGAACTGATTTAAAAAATAAAAGTGCCAAAATGATGGTGATAGTCCTTGCTCCAAAATAGGCTGTATTTTATGTCGGTGGCACTACCCCAAAGGGGTGTGTAGGAGCAAAAATAATTCTGAAAATGCACTTTTTGTGCTACTGAAAGGATAGAAATATGAAATTTGGCATAGTAGTTATTTATAAGATTTAAATGATCTCTAAGGACGTTTCTTTAAAAAGTCGAAATTTAAAAGAGGTGAAAATGAGTGAAAAGCATTCTAAAAGGCAATTTCCACACAATCTCAGGAAGCATCAAACTGATTTCAAATGTAATGGTTGGAAATTGATGGTGACCGCCTTTGCTCTAACATAGGCTCTATGTTATGTCGGTGTTACTACCACTTGGGGATTGAAGACGCAAAAACGTTCTAAATTGCGATTTTTGTGTTACTGGAAAACCTAGAAGCATGAAATTGGGCATGGTAGTTAATTATAAGATGTAAATGATTTCTAAGAACATTGCTTAAAAAATTCAAAATTTAAAAAGGGCGAAAATGTGCAAAAAGTGTTTTAAAAGCATTCTAAGGGCGATTTCTAAGCAATCTCAGGGAGTATCAAACCGATTTTAAAAGTAATGGTTGCAAATTGAAGGTGACAGTTCCCTGCTCCAACATAGGCTATATTTTATGTTGTTGTAACTGTCACCTAAAGGTTGCAGTAACAAAAAATGTTCTAAATTGCATTTTTTGTGCTACTGAGGGGTCTAACATTTTGAAATTTGACATGATAATTACTTAAACAGATGCAAATAAGAACCATTGAAAGAAAATTCCAAATTTAAAAGTATATAGTGAGCAAAAAGCTTTCTAAAGATGTTCTAAATTATGATTTGTATGCAATCTTATGAACTACCAAACCGATTTAAAAAATAATGGTTTTGAATTGGTGCTGATAGAACCTTCACAAACATAAGCTATATTTTATGTTGGTGCCACTACCAGCAGAGGGTTGCAGGACAAAAAATGTTCTAAATTGCGATTTCTGTTATACTGAAGAGGCTAGAAACTTGAAATATGGCACGGTAGTTATAAAATATAAATGCCCTCTAAAAACAGTCAAAAATAAATTCGAAATTTAAAAGGGAATGAAGCGAAGGGAAGGAGCGAAAAGCATTCAAAAAAGTCCTAAATTTCGATTTCTATGCACTCTTAGGCAATAATAAACCGATTAAAAAAGTAATGTTTATGTATCAGTAGTGACAGTCTCTGATCCTACACAGGCTATATTTTATGCTGGTGCCACCAGGGCCCGAATCTACGTAGGACCCGGGGGCAAGCATTCTTCAGCGGGGCTTCCTTCTGTCTAGCCATAGAAATTGTTCACGAATTATAATTGTGACAAGTATTAAACTTCATGCCTTTTGTATATATGTATACATTTTATACCAGGTACTACTCACATCTGTATGAAAGGTATCAAAACAAAAATATTCACAAAACAAGTAGGAAACTAGTAGAAAAACTGATGGATTGGATGATGGGAGTATTTGTTTGCAAAATTTTCCTTTGCTTTTCTACGTATGTCATAAAATGTCTAAAAGAAAAATGCCACTAATGGGTGATCACACATGGTTTTAACTTGACATGTTAAGAAGAAAATGCCAATAATGAATTTCTCTTTAAAATATTGAACCGCTAAATTGTTTTGATAAAATTTTAATGATTAGTTTGTTGATGATGTAACTCATTCTTTCTTTCTTTTTTCTGGCGGGAGGCATGCATACAAGAAGCAGATAACAAAATATAGGGAAGGACCACACTCTTTTCCTAAATATTTGAAACTGCTGGCCAATTTTAATCATATGGCACCCTCTTAACTAAAATTCTGATTAACCTCATGGTGGGCCCTTCAAAAGTGGGGGGGGGGGAGTCCAGGGCAGCTACCCTGCTTGTCTCTGCATTAGTAAGACCCTGGGTGCTGTTACCACTTAGTGTTAGCAGGAACAACAAATGTTCTAAAAAAGCCTTTAAAAACTTTCTAAATTACGTTTTCTATGGAATATTACGAAATACCAAATCGATTTCAAAAAAAGTGTTGGCATATTAATGGAGACAGTCTCTGTTCCAACATAGGCATTTCATGTTGGTGCCACTACCACCAGAAAGGTGGTAGACCGTTAGACAAGTAGCTTGGAATTTGACATGATAGTTAGTTTTAAGATGTAAATGCGTACTAAGAAATGTTTCTAAAAAAATTCAAATGAATAGTGAAATGAGCATATTAAATAAGCATAAAAGCTTCAAAATACTTTCTAACTTATCTTTTATTTACAATTAGTTTTAGTTCTACTTATTAATTTAAGCCTCATTTCTGCCTAACGCAGTGTAATAATGAAGTTTAATGAAACTGTGGCGCAATTAGTAACTTTTGAATTATTCCTAAAAGTATAATTTCTTCTAATAAAAATTAGACGTAGAAATTTCACTTTCAATATTTCAACTATTATGTGAACAAAGCTGTAGGATTTGCTAGTGATATATAGCTAAGCTATCATCTAATCAATCTCTCCCCCCCCCCCCTCAAGAAAAAAAGTATGCTTCTCTCATTTTGAACACACCTGCACCTCTCTCCCCAGCTTACAAAGCTTAAAGTCTTTAAAACTTTTCTGTTTTCTTTTGTTTAGATACTGTAAGAATAAATAATCGCTTATCTAAATTCCTCTTACTCTACCCCCTTCCCGAAATTTTCTAATTTTCCCTTCTTCGCTGATAGAAAATACACAAAATTAAAAAACAGTGAAGCGCTTTAATATTTAGTTATTTTGATGGATACTACCTAGTTGTAAATTAAGGATCCAATATGAACTAATTGTTTTTTATATTTATTAGTTTTCATTTACGGAATTAATTGCTTCGTAATAAATCACTTTATTTTCAATTTTATGAATGGTCATTATTTCTATACATGGGACTAAACAGAGTGTCTAAGCAACCACTTTTCTCTAAGACAAATAATTTTCTAAAAGAGTACAAAACGAAAGACCTTTTTTTAATTTACCCTACTTATATACCTAATATAAAATATTGTTATGCTTACTGACATTCTAAACTATAAAAAGGAATATTAAATAATATACTTCAGATATAAACTTAAAGCTGAAGGGGAAAATAATAAAAAATCATGCCACTGGTAAGAATTAAATTTCTTTGCTTACATTTGTGTGTGCTGTGCAGATTATAGGCTTCTGTGAATGATAGGTTTGCAGGTGAGTGATACTCTACTGTGTATGAAAATTGTATGTAAAACTATTAAGCAATTCATGAGAATCGGGTTTACTGTTAAGGGTGCCCCAATCAGTAGTTTTGGCTACATAATACATTTGGCCAGAGGAATAGCACTCACTATTCGGCCAAATGTTACTCTATTTCAGGGTTTAAAGGCATTAAAAAGTAAAAGTTTAAAACGATTCTACATCCAATGCAACACACATACTACTTCCCTTTTGATGAACAAGACATTCTTATTACATGTAAACTTCACAAAACAACAACAAACTATGTTTTGAGTTATTATTTAAAAAGAGAACTCATTACCTTAACTTATTTATTTTAAACTTTTTCCCGTAAATGAAAATAAATTGATAAAAATTATAATAAATATTTTAAATTCAAAGAGAAATTTTGAAGAAATTAGAAAGAAATTTTCAGTTTTATGGTGTTTAATGATCATGAAAGGACAAAAGTAAAAAAAATTATTCAAATGGTGACAATTCAGCAAAAATAACTCTTTTTTTTATTGAACAAGGACATTTTAAAATGAACTCGTGAACAATAGAAATCAGGATCCTTTATATGTTTACAAATTTTTAAATTCTATACCAAAGTTGAAAGAAACAAGGGGGATAATGTTGTAATTATGCACTGATAACATTAAAAATATAATTTAAAAAATGAGTCACAATCAGGCAACTGGATATTAAAATATTCAACCGAACCAAATGTTCAGCTTCAGTGCCGAATAAGCAGAACATCCAGCAGGAGCCAGATATTCGATGCATCCCTACCTAAAACCTAAACTTTAGGCTAAATACCACTTTTTTTTTAATCCAAAAAAGAATAACGTTTGTTTATACATATATTTTTTAAATGCAAAAGAATGAAACACACAATGAAGCTTAAATATTTATGTGTTGAAAATTTAAATAGACTGATATAATATTTCAAACATATTTAGGCTTATAATGAAACAACTTTTATACCATCTAAATTATTATAATAGCTTAATTTTATTAACAGGAAAGTTATTCATAAATATTATAGTTATTCATAATGTAACTCATTAGTCATGACCACAGTGAAATGTACTTTTTGGTCATTAAAAATTATTTACAAAGTCAACATTCACAAAAATTTAACCAAAAAAAAAAAAAAAAATGTTGAAAGAAAATGAAATAAAAGTTGGCCGATCTATAGTTAATAATGATACTGATAATGATATGAACAAGATACAGGAATAAATAAGATTGACAAATTTAGTATAATAATATATGGCAGTTGTAAAAGATAAATGGATGATCATTATAATAAACATAACACTAATCATATACAACAGACTACCTTAAATCAATGAACACCTAAAATCCGCATATTTTTTTCAGATATACAGAGTGAAACTTACAGTTAAGTTGCAGGAACAAAATTCAAGATAACACTGAATTCATTGGCAATCACAAAATTTTTTATGATTATTATTGTTTTGTTAATCATGCACTTTTGGTTATTACAGCTGATTAATTACTAAGTAAAATTATGTTATAAAAGTATGTATGATAATCACTTATAATCAAACTACGTAAGCTAAAAATTGCTAATAGTCATAAAAAATATGCTTAAAAAAACATAATACTTTTATTTAGATCGACATATGTTTCATCGAACTAACTAACGGCGACATTTCTCAAGAACCTTGTTGATAGAAATACTTTTGGAAAAATTTTTAAAAATAAGAAATAGGTAAATAATATCACGAGACTTCATGTATAATGAAAATGCACCGGAAACTTTAAATAAAATAAAAATGGATATTTGTGAGTGTGGATTAATTTCTACTATTATTTCTAAACTTGCATAGCATCTTTTTCCACATTTTAGGTAACTCAAGGCAGACTGAATCATTACAAATATTCTCATTACGTAAAAATATATCTACTGATTCCCGGATAATGGATGGTAAATAAAATCTTGACTGATAAATTATTCTGCTATTTTCAAAATAAATCTGTAATAGGTTTTTTGCTGCATAATCTGGCCAAAGCTGTAGTTTTCTTGTTGTATTTGATGTGTGCTATATGTTCTTTAATTCTACTTTTAAGTTTTCTGCTTATCATACCTAAATAAAATTGCATTGCTCCATCTTCTTTCTTTTTTTTACCAAAGATAGTTCTAGGATAAAAAATATGGCACAACAGTACATTTTGCATAATACCTGAAACTGTAACTGTTGAAGTCATATTGTTTATATTTACATTTTTTGCATTCGTTTTGGTTCAAATTTGAAATTATTTTTATTTTTTCATGATTTCGTGCATAGTTCTGACTAATATAGCTGATTCCACTATTTCTAATGAAAAAAGACTGGAAAAGAAAACACTTTAGTTTGACAATAATCCAAAATGTAGAGATCATAAAAAATTTGATTCTGCGTTTAAAGCTAATTTTTTATTATTTTACATAATTATTAATTAATTATTTAATAATTTACCATATTGTAAGCATTCATAATAATTTTGATTGCATAATTACATTCAAATAAAATGTAAACAAAACAGTGACCAGAAATCCACACAACCTTCGGTTTCAAGTTATGCAGATTTCAGAAAATCTACTGTATACATTTATTATTTGCATACTTTACTGATTTAAATCATGAGAAGAAGTTAACAGAATATGACTATTATATGAAATAACTTTATATCAAATAACACTTTGAAGAAATACTATTTGAAAGTATTTAATAATAGCCTTTTGTTATACGAGGGTCACTCTGAAATTTTTGAGATACAACTAGGTTTTTAAAGTTATACTTACAAAATTTTAGGTGTGTTCAAAGTAGTCTCCTCCAGCATCGATGCACTTTTGTAGACGAATTTTCCACAGATTAAATGCCTCAAGCCATACATTTTTTGGAATAGATGAAAAAATTGCATTTATAGCCACATCAATCTCTTCTTCTGAATGAAAACGATGGCCGCGTAACTTCTTTTTTAAATTAAAGAATAACCAAAAGTCAGACATAGCTAGATCAGGTGAATACGGCGGATGTTATATCACTTTAATTCGCTTTTGTTTAAGAAACTCAACTGTTAATCTGGCTGTATGTGAAGATGCATTGTCATGGTGAAGCATTAGTCCCCTAACATTCACCTCTTGTAGAATTTCTGGAAGACATTCAGTGGTATACCAGTTTGCTGTTACTGTCTTCTGTCCTTCCAACTTGATGGCTTTGACCAATCCCGTACTTCTGAAGAAAACGGCATACATTATTTTTTTCAGTGTGTGTTGTCTTTTCACCATTTTCGGCGTGGGATCATCTTCAAAGACCCATACTTTGCTTTCTTGACGTGTTGGAACGTAAAAAAACAGTATGTACGTTTCAACACCCGTTACAATTTTAGAAATGATGCGGTGACCACCATCATTTAGCAAATTAAGAGTTTCTTTACTGATTCTGACACGCTCCTCTTTTTTGTGCTCAGTTAGATTATGGGGAGACCAACGGCAAACTACTTTTTTCATACGCAATTCTTCATGAATAATTTTGTGTATGGCTGCGGATCCAATGTTAAGTTCCTTCTGTATCATTTGATAGGTACAGCGATTATCATCCATTAACATTTTTCGTATGGCAGACACATTATCCGAGATTACTGCCGACGGCGGCCTTCCTGTGTGTTCTTCACCCTGAAGAAAATTGCGACCTCTGCTAAATTCTTTAAACCATCTGAATACAGTAGCACGAGCTGGAGATTCATCACCAAATGCTAATTTCAACTGTTAAACGCATTCTTCTTGATTTAATCCTGCGTTAAAATCATAGAGCAAAAATGTTCTTGCATCAACTCCATTTTCTCTTCTGTTTAAAATTTATTCTACGCTAAACAAGTTGAAGTAAGTCAGTAAAAAATCGCTTGCTGTGTTAAAATACTTTGTATTTTAAAATTAAACCATTATTTTTATTTTGTAAATTCTCGTCTGCGCGTATCTCAATAATTTCAGAGTAACCCTCGTATAATGCATTCGTCAGTAGTACAGTCAACTCTGCGAAATCCACCGAAGTGTAATCTGCAAACATCTACTATCCGCACTGCATGTTGGAATGTAAACAATGATAATTGTCAGTAACAGTTAAACCCATAAACTTAAATTTGGTACTTTTCTTTTCACTTGTCAATTTCCCAATGAATAAACATTTAAATATAAATTGGATATAAATATTTAAATTTCCTTGAGCAACAAAATTTTATCACGGAGCAAGAAGTAATGAGTGTTTGTAGACTACAGAAAAAAAATTATTGACATTCAACCAAAATTGATACTACCAATTTAAAATAATGAATAATCAGTAAAATTTGTATATAATTTTTATGTTTATTTAAATTAACTTAGTTACTAAATATATTAAACCAATGTTGTATTATGTTTTTCTTTTCCATTGTAATTGTAAATTTTTGTTCCATTGTTCCCAATTTATAGTCAGACTTAAAAAAAAAAAAATGTACACAAAGGGATGATCTATAATCCACAAAACCCTTGGTCCCTAAGTGTGCGGATTTCACAGAGTTGACTGTATTGTCTTCTTGAACTTGCCCCCTGCACTGGGAGGGGATAAGCATAATTTCTTGTCAACAAATCAGATATATAACATTCTTCCCCATTTTTTTTTCTAGTAAACATAACATGTATTTTTTCGAACCTGGTTTCTCTAACAATGTGCTTATGGTACAAGAATAGGAATGCCGATTTGTTCCATATTTTGGAATGAAATGTTTTTATAAGCCTTTGATGGTTTTGTAACTTTGCATTTTCTTAAAAATAGATAAGACTAAAAAAAAAAAAAAAAAAAAAAAAAAAAGATAACAGACTATTTTGATATAAAGGAAATGGATACTTTTCTGCTAGCCAGGAGCCAGTGTTATATGTTTACCAGGGCTGCAGAGTCGGGCCCATTTTTGGGCGAAAGAATCGGAGTCAGATCTGTTAAAATTCCTGGAGTTGGAGTCGTCCATTTTAGAAGCAGGTCTGCGTTGTCGGAGTCAGAGTCGTCTATTTTTCCCACCGACTCCGCAGCCCTGATGTATACACAACACTGACACCTGGCTAACAGAAAAATACCAGAAAAATTTAACAAAAAAAAGAAACTTTTGGTTTGATCGAAATTGATAACAATGTCAAAAGACAACCCCCTCTCCCCTAAAAGATATACAGTAGACTCCCTCAAATCCGCACAGCTTGGGACCAGAGGTTGTGCAGATTTTAGAATTTTACAGATTTCTGGTCATTGATTTGTTTACATTTTTGAAACATTAATTTGATTGGTAGTTAAGCAAGGAAAATTATAATGAATGCTTACAATAAAGTGAAACATTAAAATAAGTAAAATATTAAAATAATTTATTAGTTTAAAATTAAGTAATTATTAAAATAATTATGTAAAATAAAAATATTACGAATGAAATCGATTCAATTCGATTCCAAAAGTCCTATGCTGCCACCTAGTGATAGCAAGGAAAACAGTGTTAATGCTATTATCAGTATATATAGCTTATTGCGCTCACTGTAACTTTTTTCATTGTTATTTAGAGTCCTGAATGCTTTTCTTATACTGCTTTGTATGTTTAGAAATAAATTTGTCTATAATTTAAAAATAAAATTCCGCGAACAATAATTTTAAAATAGCGTTTCGGTTCGTGGATTTTTCCATTTCGAACACTGGAATTTTTTATACAGATATGCTAATTTATATCAAAATCAAAAGTAATGTAAATTTATTTAGTAATAAATCAGCTGTAATAGCCAAAAGAGAATGATTAACAAAAAAATTAGTAAAAAAACATTGCGGTAGTCGCCGATTTCGGCACCATCTTGAATTTTGTTCCTGTAACTTAACTGTAAATTTCATTGTTTACATCTGAAAAAATACGCGGATTTTAGGGTCGTGGATTTAAGGGAGTCTACTGTATTACGATATCAGGTGCCAGAGCCTGCCTTCCCCTAAAGTGATTACATTATATATGTACAATCCCTAATACATTAAGTCAGTTAATTATTGTAGACTACAGAATACAAGTACTTTGGACAGAAGAAAATGAATCAGAATTTACAGGTGGCATTACAAGCAAAGTATAAAAATGAAAGATTAGAAAATAAATATATCATTCAGTTTTCTATATTAAAAGGCATTGATTATTTGAATAAATCAGAATACAATTCTTTACCTATACATACTTTTGATAGTGTTGCATATGTTGTCTATGTTCTATCCTATGTACATTTTTATGTTCCTTGTTATACTTTGTGCTATGTATCTCATAAAGGTTTCTTTACAAAGAAAGAGGTGTGCATAATACAGAGAATAAACCTAAAACAGAAAAAAATACACAGTCTTAAAATGTAGGCATCCACTTTGTGCTGTAGAAGAATGTATGCCAGAATATACAGTGTGTAAGATTTAACAGTACTTTTCCAGTATAGGAGCCTTGGCTTCAGAAAGGAAGATGCATTGCCAAATGATGTCAACAGTGTTAAAAACAAACCCAATGAACTTTTATTCTTGTTTATGTATATAAAAACATGTTATTTATGTATATATGATTGTTTTTATGTACAATTTACTTCTGTTTGCAGCATTAGATTTGATAAAAAAAAAGTCACTGACTCCAAGGACCAGTAAGCATGAGAATTTACTGGTCTGCAGGCATCATCACTGGCCCGCTACATAAATCTTTATTCAGTCCCTTTAAACCTTTTGAGTGACTACCCCTCCCTCAGAATATAAACCAAACTTACTTTGCAGTTATCCAAAATTTTCAGCATAATAAAATATAAAATTATAATTTATTAAAAATAAAATAAACAGTACATAAACAAAAATTATAACACTATTAATTAGATATTTTATTGCTGATTATTTCAACTGACTATAAGGTTATAATTCTATTTTTATTTAATTATTTGTTTATAAATTAAAATAAAACTGTGTGGTTTGCGTTTGATAATGATTTTTTCTGGGCCAGGAAAATTTACGTTAGCCTATCAGCGAGGAAAAAAAAGTTACTGGTCCTGCAGACTACTAAATTTTTCAAATTAGTGGTCAGATTGAATTTTCGGTGGTCTTGGACCAGCAGACCACAAAAAGCGGACCTTTTGAACGCTACTACTGTAGTAGTAGTAAAAGAAGACAAACAGCTTTTTTATATTACCGTATTTTTCTGCCTATTATCCGCAAGCATTTTTTTTCACTAATTAAAATAAATGTTGCCGTATTATCTGCACTGCCCTATAATTCAAACTGGAAATGGAAATTTCAAATCTGATCAATAGATGGCGATAGTCACCGATAAACTGCTTGATAAAAGTGATATTTTTTTACTTCATCAAATGCATAAAACAATGATAAATTTATAAACAGAAATGGAAAATTTTTAGTAGATATACAAATTCTCTGGAATTTTTTAAAGAAAACAAACATTATGAAATAATTTAAAAATAAAGAAAAATACATTTTGCATTAAATTTTCATATTTATGGTATTAATACCACAGTCATATTTTTAAGTTTTTACCTTTTACTTATTATTTCTTCATTTTAAATTGATGATAATTCAGAAAATACGCCTAGAATAATTTAAAATTTCACTTACGTGAAATATTCTTCAGTATAATAGAAACAAATAATAAATATAAAGCACACTTGGAGACATAATTAAACTTCATTAAACATAAATTTTTCATAGCACCACAGAATACTTTTTCGCAAACATAAAAAGAGGTTATAAATTTACCTTAACATGCTTTTGTGTTCGAGGTTTAGATATCACAAGAATTTCCCACCATGTCACAAGATTATGCTCCACTACTCGAGCCACTACTGCTCTATGGCGTGCACCCTTGAGTTGCGAAAGGAGTTGTTGCTTAATTATGGACCTGAATGTCATATATATTTTCCCAAAGTACATTGTTGAAATCTGCTGGCGCCATCTGTTGTTCTATATGAGGAACATTAGCTCTTCTCACATTTATTCAGATTAACAACTCAAGGAAAAAAAACTTATCCACACTGGCCTATAATACGCAGCAAAAAAAATTAGGACTTTTTTAGCACATAATTCGCAGATAATAGGCTGAAAAATACAGTACCAAATTAACAGCAATTTCCCCAAAATATTATTTTAATACTTCTCAAGGGGCAGAGAATTCTCAAAAATTTATAAATTACACCAAACAGGTCATTTTATACTGAGGTACATATTTCTAAAATCATGAACACATTACAGTACTAGTTCATGCTTTGCATTTTAAAAGACGCTTTACTTATTTAAAAATATGATATGCCTTTTATGGCAATTATTGAAAAATTGATATAAATATATTTTCACCACATGATAAAACTTTCATAAAATCTTATGCCTTTCTTAATATATACTTAATTAATCAATATGCAAAGTTTAACCAATCTTGAGACAGTGAAGGAAAAGCACCATGCTAATTTCATTTTAACTGAACTAATGAATAAAAAAATAACTAGTTTAACTTAACTTCAGTGAATCATTATGAAGACTGTGGCACATAATCATTACATAGCTGCCAACTTGTACAGATTGATTGTACAATATTCCATGTGTATGGTTTAAAGAGTGAACAGTAAACTGTATGGTTTTGTGCAAAGCTTACTATTAATGAATCATGAAATACTAGAAAATCTGCTGACCAGGGGCGTCATCATCAGTACAGTAAAAGCTCAACTAACCGGCATGCTCGGGAAACGCTGATTGCCGGATACTTGAAAAGTCCGGATAGTTGAGCGCTACAAAATCTGTCATGAAAGCAGGGGGGGGGGGGGGGAAGCATCGACGTAAAAATAAAACAGGAAAATGATTTTTAGGCTATTTTCCTGCCATTAGGAAGTCGATCAAATAACTCTTATTATTATTATTAAATTTGCAGTTGATAAAGTTATTCTTTCCGAATAAAAAATAAAAGTAAACAAATTTCTATATTTATTTATTAATCTTTTATAAAGTTGTATTATTTATAATTTGACATCGCCCCTTTCCTGAAAAAGCACATGGAAGCTTGGAAAATTAACTTTGGTATGATTCACTTGTGTTACCTCAACTAACCTCACAGTAATAATGAATCTTTGCTGCATAGCTAAAAACGTTATCAGATGCAAACTGATAATGCCCGACTTCTCCGATCACGATAAAAACAAACTCATTATCTTTTTCTGTTTTTCTTGTTGGAGTGGCTCAGGTACTGAAGTCTTTTGGGGGGATTTCTAAATTTCTGAAAACTCATTGTATGTTAATAAAAATTAGGTAAACGGCCTAATTTATTATTATTTGAATTCGGTGAAAATTTGAACACAATCGGACAATTAGCAACGGAGAAAGCAATTTTTTTTATATAATAAGTAAGGGGGAAAAAAGAGTACCGTTTCGTTCTTTCTTTTTATCTAGAATAATATTATTATTATTTCTGTTTACTGTTTAGGTTGATGAAAAATATTTTTCCTCGCTAATTCAACAACGCAAAACTTTGATGCAATCTCCCGGCTGAGGAGAAAAAGTTTGAACTGATAAAAATCCAGCTGCAGTGTTTTCCTTTCATCCGTTGCTTTGCTTGATTCTGCAGAGGAAGCAAATGCCATTAACTTTTCTTTATGCGATTTAATATCGTAAATCGTTGAGGATCCAATATTGAATATACGCATCAATTGTTGTTTATTTTCCCCTCTTTCTAAATGACTAATAATGTCTAGCTTCTGAGTTATTGTTAAAACAACTCGTTTCCTTTTATTAGGATTTGACTGATCTGCCATTTTTTAATTTGACAAAAAATATGGCAGAACACGATTAATAAAGGTTGAGAGTATTTCCTAGGCTAGCTGATTAAGCACAAGCGAATGGCAGTAACAATGTGCGAAAACGGAAAAAAAAAAAAAGCATCAGCGTGATTTAAGTCAAATACTAATTGGTCAAACTGAATGTGTAGACCCAAATGGGCGGGACAGATGGAAAGTTCTACAGACAGATAGAATTTTCTAGTAACTCCAGGGAGGGGGGGGGGGGGCTACTGTGCATCTGGTGGGGGCGGGGAAATACAATATCTGAAATGACCATATCCCCATCCCAATTCTTAGAAAACAATTTTCCTTCATGCTCCTGGCTTCCTCACTTAGCAGTTCAGTTTTCGGAAAAGACATAGCTTTCTACCGTTTATCACGCCTCCCCATCTAGTTTCGCCAAGAGCAGAAAAGAAAGATCAAGCCTCTCTTCTCTTGTCTTCATTTTCCACCCCTCCTTCTCTCTTTCGGAAGGAAAAACAGCCGGCGCGGAGGACTATCGCGTACTAGGACGCAACATGAAGTTATTCTGCACTAACGAGCTATAGACAGTTCTTTATGCTATATTTTTATTTTATAATGTTCACTGTTATGAACATACACACAGATCTGTTTTACGCCGAATTAATCGCTGAGATAATTTGAGAATGCTAACAGTAAATTTCCTAAAATAGTAGTAAAAATTTTTCAACTGTTTATGGGGGAAAAAAAATAAACGATTTCTCCAAATTTTTCCGGTTAGTTGAGCTTTCCGGTTACTTGAATGCCGGATAACAGAGCTTTTACTGTAATTCTAATTTTAATATCACTTTACATAATATCTGATATCCTATAATCTGTAGTTATTTTAAGTTGCATATATATTTATGAGCACTAAAATTTCTCCAAGACTCAGAGAACATAGCTTTTAGAAACTGTTAAACATTAAACAGTATTGCATGCAACGATATTCTTGAACTTCTTATTTTTGTAATTACTTTTAAATAAAAAGTACATTTTTCAGAAACTCTGTTCCACGAACCCCAGTCTTCATACTGATTTCAGTACTTTTATGTTAGTCAGGCGTCAGTGATAACTCGTTAAATCTTGTTTCAATTAATCATGGAATTGCAGCCCTTGGTATATTTTGAATTGCAATCGTTGGCTGTGTTCATTTGAAGCAGAAGAATCGACACACCATTTTTTAAATTCTAAAGGATATTTTAAGATTTTGGTACTTTAAATAACATAAGCTTTTATTTTTGTGAATAGAAAATTAGATATGATGCTTTCATAATGAATAAAAAGTTCCTAGTTTATGTTATCTCTTGTTTAAACATTTCTGTTCTTGACTAGCCTAATCATAAATAGACCCAATTACATGATATTTTGTTGTTTGTATTAGTATGCTTGTGTTTATATATTTGATCATTATTTCTTAGTTTTTTTAGCTAAGTTTTTAAAGATATTATAATAAAAATTATCGATTTTTTTTATAACTAAACTTAATTATTTTTTGTCAAAATATTTTAATGTATTCATTCATTCACACAAAGTTATATATGTCACTGCAATGTTAAAATATTGACTATTTGTTAAAGGCTAATTTTATAAAATTGGCGAGATTAAAAAAATTTTGGCTAACATAAAATTACCCTAATTTCTCTTAATTGTACTACTATTTCTTGATTCGATGAAAAGAAATGAATGGAAATTTGAAAAGCGAAACCGAATCAGCATAATAAAATTTTCATAGAATCATACATCAAAGAATTTTTGTTCGCAACAGAATTTCATGGAGGAGAACACTGAGATCTTTCTTACGGAGATAGCAGAAATATAAAATAACATTTTGACAGACTAAACATATAAATAAATTGAACATAAGAAATCATCGTTGCTTACAAACTTTATGAACGTCGTAAAAATATATCGTACTAATTGCACAGTTTTAAATTTTTCATGTTGTTGGTTAGGTGATAGATAAACTAACCTTAAAAAACTCTTAAATTGATAAAAAGTGTCAAATACACAAAATGTATTGTATTTTTAAGGGACGCCAAATGCTTGATTCAATCTGAATGATTCGTATTCGATGTAATGAATCATTGAAAGATTAAATGCGATTTTTGTGTAAGGGCCTAGAAACATGAAATTTGGAATGGTAGTTACTTATAAGACATAAATGATCTCTACTCCGCAATTCAAAGATCTTAGATTTGCATAAATAAATAGATAACAACCTTAGAGAAGAAATTGAGTTATACTAGAAGACTATGATAACAACCTAAGAATGGCAGCATCATTTCATAATAATCGATCTTTAATCGATATTTTTAATCGAATCATCAAATAATAGTTATTTTCGTTGAATTTCGTTGGCAGGATGTGTTATATTTTTAATTTTTATATTATTTGACACCGAATAGCACGTTAGTGTCAAAAATAATATTTCTATGGTATTACTTATACTATGTCGGATTATATTCTTATTCAATATGTAATCTAACAGATTATTAACACGTAACAGATGTCCATTAACACAAAGTTAACAAGTAGTTATCCAAAGTATTTCACAAAAATAGCCCCATTGAAGCTAACTAACGAACAAAAAAGAAGTCATTTTAAAAATAATAACGTCTCTTTTTTACTGTGATTATGTATCCTGCAACTAAACACGTTTCAGTTTAAAAGCTTTTTAATAATATCTGTAATAGAAAAAAAAAATAGCTTTCTATTGAAGTATTTGCAACAGTATTCATACACTCATTTTTGGCCTTTGAGTATGGGGCGCTGAAAACCAATGCTTGTAAAATACTCAAAATATTTAAAAGACTTATTCATAGAGGTTTTTTTTTTTTTTGGGGGGGGGGGGGAGATTCTCAGTTTGCTTACCATGAACAAAAGAATTATCAGCTCGTGCTGATACGTTTATTATGTGAATGCTTAATGTAATTGAAGGTAATTTTTGGTTAGCCGGGCGCCAGTGTTATATATACATGTATGTATATATATACTATATACATACATATATATTTGTGTATATATACAGTATATGTGTATTTATACATATATGTATGTATATTTATATGTATATATAACACTGGCGTCTGGCTAATCGAAAAGTACCAAATTGTGAATAACCTTTTCCTCATTGTACGGCCATATATCTCTATTTAATGTGTTTTATAGAAGAGTATTGTTTTTAATTTGAAATTTTTATAGGTAAAATTAAAAACCAGAATTTTAGAAATATATGTATTATCTTATTTACCAGATCAAATATTTATAGATGTGATCAGTCTCGGTAAAGTGGAGGCTCCTGCACAAAATTTCATTTAGAAGCTTATTTTTTGTAAAATTTCATCGCATAAAAGCAAATTCTGCACCCTTTTTTTTCTATCATAATTCGAAATGAAAGATGGGAGAGGGAGGGAGGAGGATTCTTAAGATTCAACTCCAAACCATTAAAATATAATAATAATAATAATAAACTTAATTGCTTCAAAGTCTTTCTTAAATGTTTCTTGAATATAATCTCTGAAAAATCAACGCTCTACATAAAAAAGCGCCATTATTACTCAATAGGGATTTCATTTCAACTATTAAAATCTGCAGATCAAAGCTTCATCTAGTCTCATTTTTATTCATACTGAATTCATTTTATTTGATTTTTATTTAATGATAAACAGCATTTATCTAACAATAATAATATTAATCACAAAATGATTCATCAATTAATAAACAGAAAATACTAAATTTTCAACTTCATCAATCTTTCTTTTACATTACTGGTCTCATTGGTTTTGAGAGACTTAGTAACACTCGCGCATTGTAATGAAAAATATCTTTACATGCACTGATATGGTATATATTCTTCTAAGTAAAGAATATAAACATTCGAAATATATTCTTCAAATTTAATGAACGCAAACACTTTAATCCAGATGTACCACACTGGCATAAAATAACATCAGGAGTAAATGTATTTACAATTTATCACCAAATAACCGAGCGAATTACTCTCATATAAATCTAAAGATTTATTACAAAATATTCTCTAACAAGCCTAACACTTACTGAGTCAAAACAAACAAACAACAAAGTTTTTTCAGAAGGAAAAGTCACAGTTACTTTCCTATGTTGATGATTTCTGGAATCATCTGTGTTCAGATGTTGAGTTTATGCATTCTGTTTTATGACATACATTGTTTATCGATATGTCATCACTTTTTCCTTGTTTTATCTTTTATTTATTGTTGAATTGAATTATTATTCATTAATTTAATAAAATTATGGTACTTTTTCAGTATAGGGGACTTTGGTGATTTTTAAAAGAGGTTTCCACAAATCGTCATCAGAGAGATTTGTTGATAAATGATAAAACAGCCAGTAAACAAACCTAATGAACTTTATGCTTGTTTATATATAAATATGTTATTTACATTATTGATTTTTATATACAGTAGACTGCCTTAAATCTGCATAGCTTTGGGCCTGAGGTTGTGCAGAATTTAGAATTTTCTGTATGTTTGGTCACTATTTTGTTTACATTTTTTGGTACTGCTTGATTATCCTGTCGACCAAAAAACTATCGGCAAACTATAAGATTAAATGCCAATAACAGATTGTATAATGTAAATGTCACATTAGTTTAACATTAAACACGATCCATGTGTTTGGTACGTCATCAAGGGATTTTTAATTTGACTTTTTATTTGTATTTTATTTAATGTTTTACTAATTTGTTTCCTCTTTCGTTATTTAAAATAAAAATTAGGTCAATTTGTATAATTTGGCGAAATTAATTGATGTAATAATCAAGTAGTATCCAGGTTTTAAACAGTAATTTGAATGTAATAATGCACTCAAATTTATAATGAATGTTTACGTTAAGGTAAAATAAGTAAGTAAAATTATAAAGTAATAAACTAAACTAATAAACATTTAGAAAATTAATTTCATTAAAAATAAAGGTCAAGTAAATAATAATGCACAACTATGATGAGATAAGTTTTCCTTGAATTATTTAATGAAACTTGTCTCATAAAGTTACACTAATAATTTACATCAAAATCGT
Organism: Maratus speciosus; assembly: GCA_963932465.1. NCBI lineage: Eukaryota > Metazoa > Arthropoda > Arachnida > Araneae > Salticidae > Maratus > Maratus speciosus. The sequence continues at coordinate 43,903 of CAWVRF010001358.1, forward strand.
AAAATACGTAACAAAGTTTTATTTCATGTTTAGCCATACTTAAAAATCCAAAAAGCCATTAAAACAAGATTAGTATGTAAATGTATTTGGTAAAAAGATTGTGATTGTCACTGATATCAGCTCTATTTCAATTTTTTTAGAAATAAATTTATACATGAGAAAGTGCAAATTCAATCATATTAACCAGAATTACATATTAAAATGTGTACACAATGAAATATATATTTTTTTTTAATCTTGAATTTTTCACCAACATCTTAAATGTAAGTTTCACTGTTTACATCTGAAACGATATGTGGATTTTAAGCATTCACAGATTTTAGGGTGGCGGATTTTAAAGAGTCTAGTGCATTAATTACTTATGTTTGTATGGATAAATGGCTTCTTTATATTAAATGAATTATTTTATGTGAAAACAAAAACAATAATATTAAATAAAATAGGTGTTGCTATCCAACGTACACTTTATTCACTAATTCTATTAGTGAATAAAGTGTAGTTGGATAGCAACACCTATTTTGTTTAATATTAGGTAGTACAGCATAATCCTTAATATTAAAACAATAAGTTGCTATCCAATGTACGCTTTATTGTAAACATGCACTTTGATGTAAAAATTAAAATCCCCAAAATAAAAATTATACTTGATGTTCTGGTTTCTCCTTAAAACCATCCTCAGGAGTATAAGAAAGAACTACCAATACACACAGGGAGTGAGCGTAAGAGTAACATGTCTGTGTGTGTATGTATATATAAACATAGTTCTTGAGCATATAATCATATATTTTTTAGTTAGTTTTTTAAAAAAATACTAATTAAATTTAAAATTTAATTATGCACCTTTTAAAGACAATTTTTAAGAATTTTAAAAAATTTAAAACAGTAACATTATTTTTAAAAAATGGAAAAAAAAATTTATTCATATAAAGTTAAATTAAACAATGTGAAATCAAAACTGATTCTTCAATTTATCTAACTCATTTTGATACTTGAAATCAGTCTATCAAAAATGGTTATTGGTTACTGTAATTTTGAATAATTTCAATTGTCATTGAATAATGCAAAAGGCTGATGTTAAAAGTGTAGCTTGTACTATTCACTAAAGGTCAAAATTAGCACTAGTCACCGGCCACAGGGCCAGTAAATGAAAAAAAGTGGCTAGTGAAAAATTGTCTATCAGCGGCTACCTTCCGGCCACTTTTTTACAAAGAGATAATAAAATTTTCTTGCATTTCATCAAGCTCTCTACTTTTTTTGGTTCCAATATATTTATATAAACATATTTATTTGGGCTACTCAGTTTTAGATTAATACTTATGGAAATTTTACTGTTTAGCATTTTGAAATAAAAAGTGGCCGCTAGTTTAAAGAAAGTGGCCACTTAAAAATTAGACCTACCGGCCAGTGGCCGCTAATGAAATTTCCCAATTTTGACCTATACTATTCACAATGTGCAGCTTATTATAAAATCAGCTTTATCATCCCAACATGCTATTTCTGACATGTTAGCTATAGTTAGAAACATTGTGAGACATTTTAACCACTTCATAGCTGCATGCTCAAATTTTGAAAATGTTAGCCAGGCACCAGTACTGGCCAATTTTTTTTTACTTAAAATATTTTTTTTTTATTAAAAAAAATGTATGCTTTTTGCAATATTACAAGCTTAAAATCTTCAAATTTTTAGAGTGGGATCTCAATGAGGTGAAAAGTTATGAAATGAAAGCTGAAGATTACCATACAAAATGAATAACAAAATAAGCTAGAGTTAGATTATTATTTATATGGTGATGTTTAGCTTTTATGTCATAACTCTTCATCTCACTGAGACTCCACTCTAAAAATTTCAGAATTTTAAGATTATAATATTGCAACAAACATACATTTTTTTTTCAAAAAAAAATTAAGTTAAAAATATTATTTCCTTTAATCCAACATAGTCAACTTGCATATCAAATTAAATCTTATAAAGTTATCTTTAAAATGAAGGGTCATACAACTCTTTACATCTGATAGAACTTGAGAAAATCAAAACTGAAAACCTTTATGCAAGCCAAAAAATAATGATTTTTAAAATTTTAAATAATTAATTGTACGAAAATTCAATGAGATAAAAAAATTATAAAAATACACAGTACAGAACCACTTATCCGGAATGGTTGGGGTCAGATGTATTCTGGATAACTGGTTGGGCATTAAAGCAACATCCATTTGATCAGATTGGTAGAATATATGTGGCTGTGGCATTGATTCTGATTTTAAATTGACTATTAGATTACACAAATTAAGATTCAGTCTACACAAGATCAAAAGTTAATTGGAATTTAAAAGAAAATAATTCATGAGAATATCTCGGAAACAAAAATTCTTATGTTTCCTTTGCATAAAAATCAAAATTTCAAATATCTAACTAAATATGCCTCTATTTCAAGTACTAGATGTTGGCATCAAGTTATACTATGCGTATTGTATTGTATCAAGCAATGCACATGTCAAACTGGTACTGTGTGGCACTTTTTTTCTGAAAAGGTTCTGAAATCATTGAACTGGAAATATCATTCTGAATAACTTGTTTCCTGGATAACTGGTTCCATACGTTATTCTCATTTATATCATCAGGGAGAATTATTTAGTGACAGTATCATCGAAATAGAAAATGGTCAGTTGGTAGATTGATTCACTGATCACTGGTTGATTTGGCGTCGAATAGCCCTACCAAATTCTAATCCAAACTATAAGAAAATTAAAACAATGTGACTCGAAGAAATAATAGACAAACCTGTATGAATGCAAAGCATAAAATGGTCCCAATGTCATTTTACCCAGTGTTGAATTCAGACACTTTTCTCCAGAAGAGATTTCTGTGACTATAGTGTTCCGAGAGGGAAATTGTATTTTTTTATCATTGAAAAAACAAAATCTCAAATCTTCCAGGGAGGAGACCCACCGCGGGTCACTCCCTGAACTCAACACTGATTTTACCGACTGTGGTGCCACAAGAGTGGTAGAGAGAGCATTATTATAAGACAATCAAAGAAGTGTGAATCAGCAAAGTTATTCCAGAATTTTTAAAAGCAATTGACTTATTTTAATGAATCACGTAAACTGTAAGCTTAAAATAAACTAGAAAAGATCAGTCAATAAAGATAAATATAGATATTTTCGTCCATCACCTTTCTGTCCTCCCACGCTTTAAATGGCACATCTCTATTTCGAGACAGACGTTTTTCTTTCACACACTTTCATTTAATCGACTCAATCCATGTCATGTAAAGATGGGACACTCACTCTTTTCCAGATGTGCTACAGTTGGGTCTTCATCATAACAGTAAAATATTTTAATGTTTTTAGAAATTCATTTCCAATTTATTGATTCCTTTTGGTACTTTTCAGTACAGGGGCCTTGGCATGATAGAGAAAATGGTTAAAATTCCATGTTCGGGAGCATTTGGCAATTTTTATTTGTTGCCAAACTTAACATTTTGGCGAAAAAATTATTTTTTCAAAACAAAAAGTATATTTAACGTTAACATTTACATTTTCTGGCAAACAATGTTAATTTTTACATTTTCCAGCAACAATCCACAACATGACACGTTATTTTTTAACCAAACAAAATATCAGAAACAAAGAACATTTAACAGAAATAGAAATATTTATCGATTCAGAAGCAACTGACAACATGCTCCAACAACTTCAGCTGTGGAGTAAGTACCCAAAACATGTTCAAAATAACCTTAAAAAACAAAACGCTAAAAACAATGATAAAAACCTTTAATTTCATCGTTGTTCCTTTAGTTTTATTTTAAAAATGTATTCAAATTTTGACCCTGTGACTTTCATTTTTGATTACAACAAAGCTCCTGATACAAAAACCTCAAATCACCATAATCAAATAAAAATTGTCTACGTTTAGTGACAAAAAAAAAAAAAAAAAGCCAAATGTACACAAATACAGGGGTGCATCGATTAATCGAACCTCAGTCAACTGAATGTGTTCCAGACAAAGAAATTCAAATTTGGCAAAATTGAAAAATGGCCAAGTTGATTCAAGAATACTCAGGATTGGAAAATTGTGATTATGAAAACATTCAAGAATGTCTAGAATGTGATGTTGGTGGCCACCAACTATCAACAGATGATGAAATTTTTGCTACTCTCATGGAAGACCTAAGCCCTTCAGAAGACCATGACGAGGAAGCGGACATTAGTCTCAAAGAACAAGTTAAAAAAGGACCATCCACTGAGGAAGCTTTTCGGTGTCTAGAGACAGCTTTAAAGTGTGTGAAGCAACAAGAAGTGTGCGATTCTGTTCAACTGCTTTCATCAAAATACACAGGAGATTTAGCAGCAAGAAAAAGCTTTTTCCAAAAGTCCAAAAGAAAATTTTGGACTTTTTTTTTAAATGTAGACCTACTGTACTGTACTTTTGATTTCTTTGATCACTTTATCTCTTGAGAGTTTGTTCCCTTCTTCTTGTTGTAAGCACTATAGCACAAAATACATACATATTTATGTTTATTATCACTGTTTATTTGTTTCACTATGTTCATATAACTCTAGTAGTTTTTTTAATGATCGGTTATCCAAAATACCGTTTATCCGAACGCCCACGGTCACCTATTAGTTTGGATAATCGATTTTCCACTGTAATGAATTTTCCCTGAAGAAAATGGCCTTGGCAAGAGAAGAAATTTGGCAACATTAATCACTGGCAGAAGAAAATTTTCTGGCAACTTATTCACTGTTTTCTACAAACAAGCATTTTTTTTTAATATTTATGTAATTTATAATAAATAAAGGCTTTACATCATATACTCAAATGTGAAAAAAACCAATAAGTTGCTACCCAACTTATGCTTTATTTCAAGATTTTAAATAAAGATGTCAAAATTAAAATCACCAAAATAAAAATTATACTCAACGTTTCGTTTTCTCTTTAGAATCATCCACAGGAGTTAATTTTCTAAAATGCAAATTGGCAAAAAACTATTTACATGATTTCTTGTAAAAAAAATTCTCCATACCACAGTATTTCTAAATCAGTGTGCACAAGAACTTGCAAGAACTTATTTCTTTAGAAAAAACAAAATATTAAATCATGTCGTTATTTAACTGAATTTACAATTTGTAATTCGTAAAATCCTTAAAAATTAATGTCACTTCATTTATCTTAGTAACAAATTAGATACCTTTTTTCTTATATCATTACTAAATACATTACATATAATACCATTACTAATATATTTACTCATGAAGTAATGCTCCCTTTTACTGAACTAGCACCTTTTTTCTAGAATAAATACTAAATAATCATTTTAGTAATTAAAGTATAAAAATGTACATATTTTCCTAATTAGAGAGTTAATTGTTAAATAATTATTGATTTCAAGCATTGTTAACAATTTTATATTAAATGCTGTGATTAATAATTTTAATAACTGTAAATATCAAAGCACTTAATATAGTTTTAGGTAATTATTACAAAATATTAATGTATATAATGCTATTGTATACTACTAAGGAAAATTAATGCAGTTTTTATAATTACCCTAGCTAATAATTATCATTAAAGCTTAAAAACACAGATTACGTTAGCAATTAGATGTTTAATTGTTTTAGAAACCTAAAATTATTGGTAGCTACTCCGTAATTTAATGCAGGGAAAAAAGCAAAAATTCGATTTAAATCAAAAAATATGATTTAAATTTAAAAAAATCATGATTCTTTTATACCCTATTTTGTACACATTTTAATATGTAAGTATGGTTAATTATAGTTTAACTTGTGTTTTTTCATGCATGGAAGTATGAATTTATTTGTGAAAAATTTAAATAGAGCTGATATCAGTGGTAATCACAATCTTTTTACCAAATACATTTATGTATTATTCTTTTAATATCTTTTTTTTATTATTAAGTATGGCTAAATATGAAATAAAACTTTATCATTTTAAGATTTTGATGTAAATTATTAGTGTACCTTTATGAGGCAAAATTTATAACAAGGCTATTAAGATATTTCTATATTTTACCTTGTTACAAAAAAATTAAAGTCACTTTACTGAAGTAAATAATTACTTATTTGATAAAAATAAGAAAGACCCTTTTCACAAATCAACAACAACAAACATTTTTTTTTTTAATTCCACAGACATATTTTCTTGTGTGTTGCCATAACAACAAGATAAATTAAATTTCAATTAAAATAATAACGAGTTTGTACAAGTTTATGGAGGCTGCAGTTTCACTGAATAATTCAAGAAAAGTTTATCTCATCATTGTTATGCATTATTAATTATTTAGTTTCTTGACCTTTACTTTTAATACTTAAAAAAAATATATTAATTTTCTTAACGTTTATTAGTTTATTTTATTACTTTAAAATTTTACTTTATTGTAAGCATTCATTAAAATTTTGAGTTCATTATTACATTCAAATACTGTTTGAACAATGGGTACTACTTGATTATCCCGTCGACCAATTTTACCAAATTATACAAATTGACTTAATTTTTATTTTAAATAATGAAAGAACAAATAAATTAGTAAAACATTGATAAAAATACAAATAAAAGTAACTTGATGTAACAAACATGTGTATCGTGTTAAATGAACGCATGTATGAACACTTAACACGTGTATCAAGTGAATGTGACATTTACAATCATCCATTATTGGCATTTAATCTTATAGTTTGGCGATCGTTTTTGGGTCGACAGGATAATCAAGTAGTACCAAAAAATGTAAACAAAATAGTGACCAGAAATCCACAAAATTCTAAAATCTGCACAATCTCTGATCCAAAGTAATGTGATTTAAGGGAGCCTACTATATATAAAACAAGAATATATATATAAATAAGATATTTATATACTAATGTATATATAAACAAGCATAATGTTCATTAAGTTTCTTTACCTAGCTGTTTATATCATCTGGCAACAAATCTCACTTTCTGAAGCCAAATTACACCAATCTCTTTTTAAAAATACCAAGGTCCCTATAGTGAAAAAGTACCATAATTTTATTAAATGAATCAATAATAATTCAATTCAACAATTAAAAAAAAAAGATAAAACATGGAAAAAGTGATGACATATCGCATATCGATAATCAACGTATGTCCGAAAACAGAATGCATAAACTCAACAACTAAACACAGACGTTTATAGAAATCATTGACATTAGGAAAGTAACTGTGATTTTCCTTCTGAAAAATTATGTAGTTTGTTTGTTTTGATTCAGTAAGCATTAGGCTTGTTTAGAGAATATTTTGTAATAGATTTTTAGATTTAGATGAGAGCAATTCGCTCGGTTATTTGGTGATAAATAGTAAATATGTTTACTCTTGATGTTACTTTATGCTACTGTGACACGTTTGAACCTTACATTTGAAGAATTTATTTCGAATATTTGTATTCTTTAGTCAGGAAATTATCCATGTTTTTTAGGCTTAATTCAGCTGTCACATATAGAAGTTGATTGGATCATCAAAAACTCGATGCAAGGCAGGTTCGGTTTAGCACAATTTTTGAAAAAAAAATATTTTTGCAATTTAAAACAAAAAATATTTAAATATATAGGATTATAGATATGTTCTTTTACAGCAAGCATAAATCTTCGATTATAGATTATTACAATAATACTTTTTTTAAGGCCAACTTGATATTGTCTTTTTTTTTTTTAGAAATTACGTTAATTGAGAAATAGGCATGAGAGCAGATAATCATTCAAATTCATTATGAAGTATCATTACCACAAAATAAATATTTTAATGATTTTTTTTTTTTTTTTTGCAAGATTTAATACACTGAAAATTGTACTAGGTACAATAATCAAACTATGATATAACTGAGGGCTGAGGAATGGTCAGCTCACCTCATATAATAAAAAAATTTTGTACTTACATTTTATCCGCGCTAGGTAGAGAGATCACCAAAAATTATTGTCTATTGCCAATTTTGTTGTGAATTGACAATCGTGTTCAAAATGATAATTTGATTTACTTTAATAAATACAAAACATCATTAAAAATATATAATATAAAAGCAAACTAAAATTATAAAAACAGCCATTTAGAGTACATTTATGAAATACGAATATACAACATCATTGATGGCTTATAACAATAAACGATGTTAGATCTATTTTTTACAGTTTGTTATACTCTCCAGAATGAATATAATATAAATATCATGCAATATAAATACACTGTTTCAATGAATATAAATATGTTACATCTATATCTATGCTATACAATATTGTATAATTATCTAATATTAACTGTGCAGTTAAATTGGAAAAAGCAATAATAATAAGAGTTACTGTAACTAATATTTTTGATGCCATTGTTGGCTCAATGAATATGTCATCGACCAGATAATATGCAAGTACCGAGATGCTTAATAAAATTAAACAATCTTAGAGTATCGTGCAAGTAAATGTATTTTTCATTACAATGAGCGGCGGTTAAGTATATCAAAACCACATGAAAGTAGTAATACAGTAGACTCCCTCAAATACGCACAGCTAGAGACCAGATGTTGTGTGGATTTTTGAATTTTGTGGATTTCTGGTCATTGCTTTGTTTACATTTTTTAAATAATCATTTGAATGTAATAATGTAATAAATTATAATGAACGCTTGCCATACAGTAAAATATTAAAATAAGTAAAGTAGTAAACTAAAGTGATAAAAAGTAAGATAATTAAAAAAAATTATTAAATTATTAAAAGTAAAGGTCAAGTAAATAATTAATACTGTAATTAAATTTGCATAATAAAGATGAGATACATTTTCCTTGAATTATTCAATGAAACTTTCCTCATAAAGGTTCCCTATTAATTCACACCAAAATCATAAAGTAAGAAAGTTTTAATTTAAGTTTAGGTAGTCATAATAACCAAAAAGCTGGTATAATACATAAATATATTTGGTAAAAAGATGGTGAAGATCTGCGATATCAGCAATATTTTGAACTTTTTTCAGAAATTATATTTACTTCACGGAAAAGCATGAGTTCTGTCATATTAACAAGAATTGTATTTTAAAATACACATAGAATTATATAAAAAGTTGGTAATTTTATCCCTACATCTGAACTGAAAATTTCATTGTTTACATTGCGATGATGTGCGGATTTTAGGGAGTCTACTGAATAATGTGAGAGAAATGAAACTGCAAGTTGTGAAAGTTTATTATTAACTAAAGTGGATTTTCTGTTTATTAACAATGAAAAATTTTGTGTTTAATGTAATTATTATTTGATAAATGCTGTTTATAATTAAAAAAGAAATTATATATAAAACAAATTCAGTATAGAAAGTCAGATTAGATGAATCCTTTATCTGCAGATGTAATAGTTAGAAATGTAATCCATATTTACTAATAGTAACCTTTATATATATATACTCGTAGCTTTTTAACAGATTATTCAAGAAACATTTAAGACAGTCTTTGAAACAATTCAATATTTTAAAAAAATGTTTATATTTAATTGGTTAGGAATTGAATCTTAAGAATTGATTCTTGAATCCACTTACTTGAATCTTAAGAATCCCCCCCCCCCCCACCCCACCCAATCTTTCATTTCAAATTTTCACAGGAAAAAAAGGTTGGAGAGAATTTGCTTTTATGGAATTAAATTTTACAAAAAATAACAAGCTTCTAAATGGAATTTTGAGAAGGAACCTCCATTTTACTCAGATTGATCCCATCTATTAATATTCGTTTGAGTGAATAAGACCATATATATTTCTACAGTTCTGGTTTTTTATTATAAAAATTTCAAATTAAAAGCAATACTCTTCTATACAACAAATTAGATACAGATTGATGGCTGTAAAATAAGAAAAATGTTATTCAATTATATTAAGTATTGACAGAATAAAAGTATCAGTATTAGCAGTATATTCATTTGTTCATGGTAACTGAACTGAGATCCCCTCTTCAATGCCTTTATGAATGAGTCTTCTAAATATTTTGGATCTTGGGTGCAGTTTGATTTAAGTATTCTAGGTTTAGTATTCTAGGTTTTTCAACAAGAAATATTCTGTCTGATAATTAAAATTCATAAAAAAGCACAAATAAATGTACTAAAATTACTTGGTGCAAGTATAATTACTTAAAATACATTAAAAGCCAATAAAAAGCCTGAAACGTTTTCAGCCATTACACACCCATCAGCAATGTGGATTAAAATGTTATTATTTTTCTTTGTATATGAATATGAATGCTTGAGCCTTGAGCTGGAATTATGTAATTTATATTTCTTAAAAAGATGTACACAGTTAAAAGTGTTATCCCAAGATAATGTATTTTGAATAATTTTTATATGTATGCACTTGAAATTAATTTTAGTACATTTATTTGTATTTTTTATATGAATTTTAATTATTTAACACAAGGTGAATTTAGACTAGAATTTTAACTTTCATTTATTGAATACTCTGTCTGGTTTGGATTGAGCTATGACCGATAGTTGGAATGCAAATCCCATCAAGACTATTAACATTTTATAAAATTATATACTTTAAAATGCAGTACCTCGATAATTCGACACCACAGAGGGATAAAAGAACTTGTTTAAGTTAATCTATTCCCTTTTGCAATTAATTTTTCTTAAATTGCTTGCTTGGTACTTATGTTTTACAATGCAAAAGTCATACTACTGACAAAGCAGGAAAAAAATAAGCAAAAAAGAAAACCAGATCTATTAGTTTAAAATGTATAAAATGATGTAAAAATGCACCATCAACAGATACTGATGTAATGTAATAAGATACTGATAATAAAAGCTAAACAAAAATAAGACAAGAATTTTTTTCTGAAATGATAAGAAACTCATAAAAATCCAAACTATTTAAGAAACGTTTTGAAACACTTTACTTGCCATGCAGGGAGGTGAGTTATCAGCAAAGGTATTTCATTTTGCCACAGTGTCACTGTTTCCCACAAGAAAAATTCATTGTTGTATTCTTCAGCAAGGATGATATTTGTAAAGTCTTCTTGTGTTACATCTAAAAATAATAATTTTTTATTAGTGTCATCGGCCAGAAGTTCAATGTTTTTATATAATATTTTTCCTTATGTTTTATCAAGAAATAGTTCATTAAAATATCCTATTTTTTGCAAAACTATTGTAATGTTAAAATTTCTGCTAATTGGGTGAACAGGGAATTCATACCTTCAAATTTAAACTAAGGCCAGCATAGAGCATCCATACTCTATGCTGGCCTTAGTTTAAATTACGCTCTACATTTATGCGTTTAGTGGAGGGTATACGAAGGTATATGCCGTATAGCTTCTGGATTTTATCAAGAAGCTCAGTATGACCTCTATTTTTCAAATAAAACTGTAGCATATATTCTAGGTATGGGTGTTCATGACTAGCATATACCCTCTGCTTAGAACATTCATGACTCCAGTGTATATCTCCTCTGATTTACTTACTACTACAACACTGGCATAGAACACTAAACATTTTTTAAAGCTATGTTATATTTGGAGGTCGTAATTGAATTTGAAAAGGAGAAAAATATGAATAAACTTCATCTATTCTTTTGTTAATGCAAATAGATATTTTTGAAATGAAAAACTATATCTTATCATTTTTCTACTATTGACATAAGTGAATGTTCCAGGAAACTGTGCATATTTCTTAAAATACTGACACAGTTAATAATCTGATTAAAATGTATAATAAATTTCAATATCCTAAATCATTTCTGCAGCTCCCTTCAAGTTTGAGATATTGAAGTTTGGTTGTATTTGAAAGTTCAAACTAACCCATAAAAATAGACACTCACTCAGCTTCTTATCTTTTTTTCCCCTCTTTATCTATGAAATGCCAAGAAAATGGTTTGCATTTTGAAATTGAAAGGTTATTTTATACACTATCATAGTTTAAGTTGGTGCAGAGGCCATTTATCGGTGATATTTGGAACTAACAGAAGGTAGCATACTAAACAAACTTTTGACCTTGTATATGAATCCTTTGCAAATACAACCTCAATAGCTGTCATCCTTTACTTGTTGTTGCATTTAAAAAAAATCTGTCTACTTGTCTGCACTTTAATAGAAAAAAAGTCACATTTCAAGAAAAAGCTGATTTATTTATTTTTTAATTACAATGACAGATTACTGAAAAAGTCCATAAAGAGGTTATCAAAAAGATATTCTCTCCACTCTTAACAGCACAAATTTTTTTGAGAAATTCTTAAACATAAATGCATGACACTTGCAAGCATGATTATTGATCTGATTTGCAATTGAACAGTTTTTTTCATTTTTCAATAAAAGGAAATAGTAGCTTAAAGTTATTTTTGTGTCATAACAGCAGTTTTTCTTCCTTTCTCACATTGTCACATCTTGAAATTGCGTTAGAAAATTATCTTTTGATAGTGGTTTCAGTCTATACTGAAAAATGAAAAACTGATTACTACTTAGTTTTTGAATAAGAACCTACCAATTACTGGAAATATTATGCAAAAACTAAAGTTCTTTCAAATTACAGATCCAAACATCTGGAATAGAAAATGAAACAGCGTTGTTACATGTTCCTTGACTCTTAAACAAATGCCTAAAAATTCTCCAAAACTGTTTTAAAAGAATCTTGGTATTGTCAAAGAAATACTTCCTTTAAGGAAGGTTCTTGACAAATGCAGTGAAAAGTCTATTATATTTTTTATTATTTTTATGCTTTTTCAAACCTTTCAAAGAAGTGACACTTTTGTCATCCCAATGTATGAAGTATCTGTACTGTCAGTAAGTTTAAAGGGTATTTCATAAACTCCAGAGTAAAATGCAGGAGGAACAGGATCCATTTTTTTTACTCACATTTTTAAACAAAGTCCTTACAAATATGCATAATATTTCCAGTAATTTTGTTTTAATTCATTTTTGGATACGAGATGGCACACTGAGGTTATTTCTAGAGGATACCGAGTACTCGGCTAAATTTTGGGCCGGGTACCAAGTACAATTCTGAGTAGCTGTAAGAATTTCCTTTTTTAAGCGTTATTATCATTACTGAAGACAAAGGAATTTATAACTGATCTATAAAAGTTATTTGAATATAAATGTGTAATATATGCAATTATTCATAAAAACTTACTATAAAAATATGCCAACAAAATATAGAAAGTTATGTAAAACAAGGGAAGTTCAAAATTGAGTTTTCCATCCATACAAATAAAAATAGATCATTTTTAAAACTACGAAAAGGCTATGATTTTGGATACAGAAACATTTTGTAAAAACAGAAAATATAACAAAGGAAAAATATATATATAATTAAATTTGTTATATCATAAATTATGCTGCAAAGACAGAAATTTGTTTTGTATTTTCATGTTTATTTGTATTATATGTATCATTTGTTATGATTACTCTGGATGGCAATAACAATTCCATTCACTTCCAAGTAGTTGCCCCTGCACTGTGCTTAAATTTTTCATAAAATCTTTTCAACATATCATGAGTTCCATTATGGTTAATTACAGTTAATTACTCTAATGATTAATTTTTGGGGGTTCAGACAAATGCAACTGATGTGAACATATTTCTGATTTACTACTTGGCACTAGCAATACTGAATATTAATAAAGCTATACATATATGTGTGGGAAAATTTAATTTGTTGGTATAATCATAAATAAAATATATTTTTTAATCCATATAGAAAAACAATTTACAATTTTAAAATATAAATATTTTATGAATAAAAATTATTCATTTTAATATTTCTAATTATTAAATGGAATTTTAAACACAAATTTAATATAAATTTAGCTAGTAAAGAAATTTTTTTTATAATTTTAAATGTGCAGAATTATTAGGAAAAGAAATTTATTTAAAAACCCTTTACAATTTTTGTGGTTCATTACAATGGGCTTCTTTTGCTTTTTATACACACTGGCCTCCAAAAGTTAAGGTACAGGGACTGGATGCTTTCGGTTGCACACGTTTTGTCCAATATCTACAAAAATTATTGGCGAATTGTTCTTGAACTTCTGGGATGAAAACAACATGTTTGATTTTATATTTCCCGGTGAAGATTTAGTCGAAGGTACAATTAGGGGCTAATAATAAATTTAATAATAAAATAATATTTGCGATCCCCTATGTAACGGGAAAGGTTCGAAATGGTTTGTCACTGTGGTAAATGACTATTTGGGTCCTGTTCAACGTTTGTATGCATTTGTGTAAGCATAGCACTCATATTCGTGAAGATATTAACGTTTTTGTGAAAAATTCAAAAGGTTTTTGTTTATAGCATACAGAGTTTTCAACTAAATTTAACACAACTTTCCAAAAATCTGATAAAGAGTAGTAGAAACATTATACTGCAATTAAAACATGAATATATTGAATATTTGATGAGATATGGGCATTTTTATGAGATAATTTTTAACTGCGCATGCGCGGAAGATTTCAAAATTTTTATTTCATAATTTGGTAGTCAGTATTTTGGGGCACCTTCAAAAAAAAGTTCAATCAAATATTGTGAAAACTTAGAAAGATATAGCGAGCTGACTGAAAAGTTGTGGAAAATCTCTTATAAAAAAGCTATTTTTAGGAAGCAACTCACTATATCGACCCTATCTTTGTGAATTTTCGCGATATTCGACTGGACTTTTTATATAAGTTGACCTAAATAGCTTACTACCAAATTATGAAATAAACATTTTGAAATCTTCCACGCACGCGCAGTTAAAAAATATCTTATAAAGTGCCCATATCTCATCAAATATTCAATATATTCATGTTTTAATTGCAGTATAATGTTTCTACTACTTTTTGTCAGGTTTTTGAAAAGTTGTGTTAAATTCGATTGAAAACTCTGTATGCTATAAACAAAAAACCTTTTGAATTTTTCACAAAAACGAATCTTCACGAATATGAGTGCTAAGCTTACACAAATGCATACAAACATTGAACAGGACCCAATTAGTCATTTACCACAGTGACAAACCATTTCCAGCCTTTCCTGTTACATAGGTGATCGCAAATATCATTTTATTATTAAATTTATTATTAGCCCCCCTAATTGTACCCCCGACTAAATCTTCACCGGGAAATATAAAATCAAACATGTTCTTTTCATCCCAGAAGTTCAAGAACAATTCGCCAATAATTTTTGTAGATATTCGACAAAACGTGTGCAATCGAAAGCATCCAGTCCCTGTACCTTAACTTTTGGAGGCCAGTGTACAAAATGGGAGAAAAAGAGGCTGATGGGCAATCAAGAAAAAAATATAAGAAATTTCTGCATTAACAGGTGGAGCTTCTAGAAAAGAACATGAATGATATCTTCAGAAAACAGCTAAAGGACAAATCAAATCTGTAAAAGAAATAACCACAAGGGAACAAAGATTGAAATGAAAATAATGGTGATAAAACACAAGAAACAAACATCAGAAGACTTTTAAGTAAGAAATATTCCAAGAAACAATGTACCAATATTAAAGGTGCACCTTCTGTAGAATATTTTGAGATAAATCCACAGAGTACTATGGTTAGTTAGTCTCCTAGAGTCAGAAAACGAGTAAGAAGAGATAAGACATCAGTTGTCCGAAGATGTAAAAAGCTTGATCAGCAACTTAAATTTGAAAAAAAGTATATGAAAGGTATAGAACAAAATATTATTGGCTTAGGATCCAAATGTAGGAAAAATCAAACCTCCGAAGGTAAAAAATTTATAAATAAATTGACAAGATTTAACAAAGAAATAAAAAAAACTGTGAAGGAAGAATCTTTTAACACGAAGAAGAATCTTTACTTATTGAGATTTTTAAAAAGTAATTATTTTAATGTATTATACATTTAAGAAAAATTGTTTATTTGTATAGAACATATAAAGAAATAAAGACAAATTTAAAAAATGAAGACATACTGACACATATAGGTGTAATTGAAAATAACAAATATAAATACAGATACGGGGTAGAAGCTCAAGCTGTTCTGTTTGGTAGAATGTGTATTACATTTCATACTACTAATAAGTATTATTTTTATATAGCTGAAACGCAAACATTTAATCAATTTTCACCAACTCAAGAAATTTAAGACTATGATTTTTCAGTCTAAGCACATATTATGCAAATTTTCATCAAAATTCGTAGCAAAATACGACTATTGAAAGCATTTATTTTCCTAAGTGAAAGTACAATAAATCAGTATTGAAACAAAAAACTATTTTATCTTCTATTAAATGAAATCAAGAGATATGTCTCAGCTCTACACAAAATGCTTCAGAACCATATTCATAATACATTCTGTACAGTTGGGACATGGTAATGTCCCAACGTGTAATGTCATCAACCAGCTGTACCTATTTCGTCACAATTTTTTTGTTGTGAAAAACAATGCCGATATTGATAATTTGTTTAAGGAAAATAATAAATTAATAAAATGTTTTTGTGCATATTATGCGTAAAAATATAGAATAATATACATGGATAATATGGATATATTGATTTTTCTGTTACAAAGTATCATTATCAATTTCACTAAAATTTAAAAATTAGTTTTAAAATGTTAAATTAGTAATTTGGTTTCTGTTGATGCTTGTATATTAATGTTTATGAGGTAAGGTAATTATTTACAAAAAATTAAAACTTTCTGAGCATTTCTAAAAATTTGATTTTACTATTCCAAAACATGGACAGATTTTAAAAATGACCCCTCTACAGATGACTTGTCACATACAAGGAATATATTGTAGAAAGTATAATAGTTACACAGTTACACTAGAACATCAGATCAAAGGGGAAAATATAACCATATTTTTTTCACAAACACTGCTAATAAATATTCTCTTAATTTATTAATAGAATACAGTTATATGTATTCTACTGTATATACTCGTGTATAAGGCGAAACATTTTGACAAAAAATTTTCTTTTAAAAAGGGGGGGGGGGAGTCGGCTTATACGCAGATCAGATTTTGGGAGAAAAGCTCTAAGCCAAGCAGCTTTTAACTGATGGAGAGAAATTGATGTTTGCACCAACAAATCATTTAAGGTTATATTGAGAAAATTTTTGATAGAGTGGATTTGTTCGCCAGATGCGCAGAAAAAAAGAGAAGGTAATTTGAAAAGAAAAAATGGGACTCTATGTTATCGCTTCTTGGTTTAAAAAGGCGTAGATGTCAATTCCCAGGGAGATGATTGTAAAATCATTTAAAAAGTGCTGTTATAGCCATGTCATACAGGGCAATGAACCAGGATTTTATTATCCAAATTGAAGTTAAAAAATGTAATCCACACAACCTATGGTCCCCAGCTGTGCGGATTTGAGCGAGTCTACTGTATAGAATGCTCTCCCCCCCTCTTATATGCCACATGCACGATAAGAAAAAATGTCAATTACGTCAAAGAAAATAGAGAATTAAATTAATGACTTGAAAATAAAACTAAATTGTTTGCAACATACTCATGATATTTCAAATATCAAACTTTTTAGAAATGCAGCAAAGGCCTCTATAACGGACACCTCTATTCAGCAGACACTTTTCATATAGGAAATTTTCAAAGGCACCAGGTCGCAAGGCACCTTCACAAGGTGTAAAATTAACTGTTTGCGGACTGCAAACGGCGCCCCTGAAAGGGCTAATATATTTCGACTATTGCCAGCCGAAATGTTTCAATAAAATGAGTAAAATGTATTCTTTCCAAATGATGCTTTTCTGCACATCCTAGATGGTCCCTTAAACCATCATTTTGATGATTTTATTAAATTTTAATACAAAAACTACCTAGAAGAAAAAATTGAAATGGAGAATTCATATAAAACAGGATGTAATAAATATAAATCTATCAAAGGAAAAATTATAAGTTGCAATTCATATTTTTTTCATTTATTATAAAATTTTGAAAATTATAAATTCAATGTATTTATGTTTGGTTTTTTTAGTATTATAGTCCACACAAAAAATGATCACATTAGGATTATAATAAAAATTTAATTTAATATTTGAAAATTTAAATTTTGAATGTGTATAGTTACGAAATTTATTATCCAAATGACTTGAAATTTTGTTTCTAGGCATCGCACAAAAGGGCAAAATCCCGAAAAGCTGGCCAAAAGTCGAAAAAAAAGTTAGTACTACTATTTAGTAGGGTGTCCCAGGAGAGGCCAGAAAAATAAAAAGTTTGAAAATGCCAAGACTCACCTTTTAAAAATGTTCTTTCTGTCATAATATGATAGTGCAAAAAAATTCAAGTCATTTCACAAAGGTTCATGGGTCCCCCAAACTAATAGAAAATAGGGAATTTATGAAAAATTTTAATTTCTAATTAATATGCAGGATTACAGAATTCTTCTCTTTCAAATTTTTTTATTCTAAAACTTGTTTAAGAAACACTTTATCATGTTTAACAATGATTTCATTTGATGTTATATTTTTATTAAATTTTTTTATCAAAATTTATAAAATTACTATCTGAGGACCGTATTTCATTTTTCTGATCATTACTCTTGTAATGCTCTACAATCTTTATTAATCTACTGGATTTCATTAAATTAATATCATGAACTACAATGTTTCTAATGTTAATAATAGATGACAGTTCTAGCAGGTGTTAAAGGAAAGTTTCATTGATTATTTATCAGTCTTCGGTTTTGGATATCGATGAAGTCAATAAATCTTCTGAAGAAACCTCTGAGAAAGAAGTTGTAGTAAAAATATATTTAGATGATAATACAAAACCCAAAGGAAATAAATCTAACCTCTGTCCAGATCCATTATTACTCCAAGAGTTGCTGGTGTTTTAGATTGAACTAAGACCAGCATAAAAGATCCACAATGATATAATAGCATCTGCAATAAACAAAGAAGGTCGCTCTTCCTCTACCATGCATCTGACTCGCTTGTAAAATCCATAGTACTTTAAAAAAATAGTTTTCATTGGGAACGCCAATATCTTCATCAAGAAACCGTTCAGCAATTAAAAACACAGTTTGAAACATCAAAGTCAGTTGTTCATTGAGGTGGAAAACTGTTAGCCAATTTGTCATCAAAAGGCATAGTAAATATTGATCATTTAGCAGTACTAGTTTTTTCTTTGCAAGATAAAGATACTAAGCTTCTTGGAGTTTCTAAGATATTGTCTGTAACTGGCAAAGAAGCAGCTGATGCTGTTTTTGAGCTCTTAAAATCGTGGAAATGTGAATCTCAAGTAATTGGCATGTGTTTCGATACAACCCATACAAACAGTGGAAGATTCAAAGGAGCATGTACAATTCTTGAGCAAAAAATAGGCAGGAACCTTTTGTGGATAGCCTGTAGACATCACATGTTTGAGGTTCTACTTTCTGATGCATTTAGTGTTTGTTTTGGACAATCTACTAAATAATCTAAAAAAATTTTAATTAAGTTAAAAATCTGAAATCTTTTTATTTAAAAGATTCCGCGAAAACTGATCTAAGCTCAACCACCATGAATCAAAAAAGCAATCAGTATCAGTACCTATCATAATAGCATCAGACAGTTTAAAAACTTTTACTTCTGATCAGGTAAAAACTGTTACAAAACTACTTTGGGATGATTACAAAGAAATTTTAAATCTTGCATCATTAATGATTGGATTAGACATTCAATTTAAAATTCGAAAACCAGGTGCTCTTCACCGAGCTCGCTGGATGGCAATTTATTCCTTGAAAATGAAATTGTTGTTTAATGGGAATGAAAGCACAATGATATTAACTGCTAAAGTGTTTCAAGGTATACAATAATTTTAAATGGTTTGTTGTGTGTGCATATTTGCAGTCCTGGTTAACTTGCCGATCTGCTGTTGATGCTCCTCCTAATGAGGTTTCAGTGATTCAAATGTTGAAAGAATATCATGTCAAACACATAAGCAATATTGGATTAAAAACGATGTTACGTCATTCATAGTATGTGAGTGGAGAGCTGCAACTCTTAGTTTGTTTTCAGATCTTCTTTCTGGTAAGCAAAAATCAAAGATATTTTTGAACACTAATACAGAAAGGAGTTCTAATTCACATCTATTAGAAATACTTTCTCTCAAATTGGATGATTTATGTATTTCTAATAGCTTCTTTGAAATGGCTAAAATTGAATATTGTTTCCTCAGTGTACCAGTCAAAGATTGTTCCAAAACGCCATCCTATAAAAAAGCTGTAATATTTGCTAAAAACTTGCCTTGTGTAAATGATGTTGCTCAACAAGCTGTTGTATTCATACACGACTTTAGTTGTTGAACAAAGAATGAAGAGCATGAACAGCTTTTGTTACAAGTCATAGAGATGGGTATTCATAGAAAGAAATTTTATAAAAAGCAATCGCTAAAATCATTTTGAAATGTAGTTGATAAAAAGTGTGTGAATGTGTAAAAAAATGTGTAACTAAGTATGTGATAACTTTAAAACATTCTTCTTTGATGGTTTTATTTACCAGTTGTAAGATAATTGTTTACCTAAGTTCCCTTTTTGTGCATAATTATAAAGAAGGTAGAAATGTCTGCAAAATGACATTCTTCTTGATTTCAGTAATATATTATATCTCTTCCTACCAGAGCAAAAACATAATTTATGCAAAATTTGTTTGAAACAACATATAAAAAGCTTTCATAAATGAAAAAAAAAAAATGTCATTTGAACATTAATGGTTTTTAATGTAGCTAATAAAAAAATGCTGCATTTCACATTATTCTGGACATTTTTACGCAAGTTCAATGACCTTGGGGGACCTCTAAATATTTTTTTTAAATTCTGAAACAATTCAAGGTGTTTTATATTCACAGGAAGAACATTTTTAGTGGGTGAGAGTTCACAATTTTAAAAGTTGATTTTTTGGGACACCCTAGTAGTCATATTATCAAATCGCAAAATGTACAAATTTTAGTAGATGATTAACCAAAGAAACTATCGTAGCCTTAACTTATTTTAGCAAAGAGGGTGAGATCAATAAATTGATGCTTTAAAAGTTACCTGATATTAGAAACAGGGCAAGACACAAGACGCCAAAGAAAGAATGAATCGTGGATTTTAACATAATGATTCATTGAAAAAGATTCATTCATTTGAAAAGGAACGGGGAGAATGGCGAATTGCCCTGAAACCATTTATATTAACATTTATTAATTAAACTGCTGCAATGGTAATATGACTAGTACTTTTTTAATCCCTTGTTGCAATACTGGCTATCAGACAGCCATTAACAGAAACCAAAGAATCTAAGCTAAATTTTCGTGAGTTATTCAAAATCAAATTGCGTCAAATTTTAGACGCGAGGGCATATTTAAGTGCTAGATTCTTGAATTTTCAATAATGATTTCTGTTCTTTTTTTATAAAAAAATGTTTTGTTCGGTTAGTTGAAAATTTTCTGTTGTCGCAGGTTTATTGATTGATTCATTATTTATGAATGAATTCTTCTATCGTGATTCATTCATTGTGTGGCGTACTTTTGCGATAAAAGTCTTTACTCTGAGCGATAACAGGACGAAGTAGACTCAGAACAATAGCTAATTTTTTAAATCAGTTTACTGACCATTCCTCTTTACTAAGATAAATTAATGGTAAGATATGTTTATTTGGTATTCTTCTACTTAAAATTCTACAGCTTGCGATTTGATCGTTGTATGATGGTACAAAATTTTATGTGCCCAACTTTTATTTTTGTTGTCATTTATAATCATTTAAAATATTCGGCACACAGGTAAACTAAATATTTGGCTAGCCGAATAGTAACTATTATGCCCAATACTGTAATATTTTAAAATTTAAAGGTGTTAAATTTTACATAATGTTTAAAATAGATGCTTTCTTTTTGATAAACAAGAATTTGTTTTTACAAGTAAGCTTTACACCAGGGGCGGATGCAGAGAATCGTTTTGGGGGGGGGGGGGGGGGGGCGATCCCGAGTGACATATAATCAACGTAGTCATAATTTCTGTTACTCAAATCATTCCTTGCAGATAATTTTTAAATGAATATGAAATAATTAATGCCATTTGAAAATATTAGACTTTTGATTATCCGACGTCCGATTAACCGAAGCACTCGGTTATCCAACACTCTTATTATATAATCCCGCCCTCTCAAAATATGGTTTATTGTTACTTATTAGGTCGTAAAATTAAAAACGTTATAACAGAATTTATTTATTAAATGTCTTTTTTTTTTTTTTTTTTTTTTACTCTTGTACTATGGTAATTATTTATCTTATTTTTTGTCCTTTTAGTTATAGTGAACAACATTAATAACACAAGCCTGCGATGATTGTGTTTTTTAACTTTTGGTAATGGACTTTGATGTATTTTTTAGCACTGGATACGAAAATGACCTTCATTTTTAACCATCACGTTACGATTTTCGCAAATCGTAAATTTCAAAGTTAAAAAGTAAAACTAGAAAACAGGAATTCTGCTTGTCAGAATTTAGTGTCGCCCACGATGACAAAAAAATATATGTATATAAATATATACAGTAGAGTCCCGATTATCCGAGTTAATCGAACTTATACCTTTGGAATGAATCATTTTCTTCTGATGGACTGATGACTTCCATTATTATGAGACAGTCGTTATAAATGAAGTGTTAGGTGAAGAGGAAAGAGCAGTCGTAAAAAGTTAGAACTCTGATTTTCTAGTCAAAATGGGGGGGGGGGCGGGGATGGCCATAATTTTTTTTTTTTGAAAAAAAAAAAATGGAAGCCATCAGTCCATCAGAAGAAAATAACTTGGTGAAAGCGGAAACTCCGATAATCCTGGCTCTACTGTAGTGCAGTTTTAAGACTTATAACATGCGATTTTATTTTACATAAAGTGACGCCATCCACATCCGCAGAAGAATTCATCATTTGCGATCCAGTGTTAAAGAACATCTACAGTAAAGTACGCTTAAGACGTCACTATCGCTGGATAATACACACACACACACACAAAAAAAAAGAGATTTCGTCATTCAAAAAACTCGACAAAAAATCGGCCATCTAAAGATTCACAAGCCTTCATTTGTTTGTATTATTATTATAGATATTTAAAATGAAATTTAGTTTTTAATAGCTCCCTGTTTTATCAGAAATCTTTCATTTATATTTTTTGAAAATAGCACATATTTTAACTTTTTTTTTTTTTTTTTTCAGTTTTTATGGGAAAATGACAACAAAAAGATATAATTGCTATTTTTCTTTCACTTTCTACAGAAATGGAGTTCTTCCGTTGCCAATATTAAGCAAATGGCTCTAAAAACTACAAAAAGAAAATAATAATAATATTTCAAAAATAAATGGAGATGCAGTTTTCAAACAAATTGCATTAAAAAGTACTTTTTTCCGAATGCGACAGTATAAACATTGAAAATGTGCGATGCTTAGAAGTTAAAAAAATTGCTATAGAGTATTTAATCATACTGCTTTGTTTCACGGCTGGCTTCTGTAAGGTAACGTTATTTTTTGGAGATGTCACAAAATAAGCTGGGAGAAAGAAATAGCATACCGTACCGGGGGCTAAAAATAGCGAAAATCTCTCAAAGCATTAACAAAAGAAGGTAAATGATTTAAATACATCTGCCACAATTTTCCCAGCTTTATCAACCACCAAAATAAAAGAGGATACCGAGATGAACCCCATAGAGAAGATTAAAAGAAAAGCGCGAAGCAGAGCATGAGCGGTTCAAAGAAACTTCCACGCATGGAATAAAATTATAAGGATTTTAAATACACAATATTTTACATGTTTAACTGTAAAAATCCATAGTATAAGCAAAAAAATGAATAAGTTATGAAAAAAAGTTACGTTTATTTTATAATAGCAGATTTTCGCAATATTTCGACTATTTAAAAATTTGCGATTTGTGAAAAATCCTGACGTGATGGTATGGTAAAAAATGAAGGTCATTTTTGGATTCAGCACTAAAAAATACATAAGAACCAATTACCATAGCTGAAAAACATAACAATCACATCCATTTTTTAATATAAGATTTCTGAAAGAGGGTAATCTCTGAAAAAGGATCCGCTTCAGAAATTTGAAGGGCCTTAACATCCTTGAAAGTCAAAATGTGTCATCCTAAGTGGTGTTTATACCTCTTCACAGGCGCGAATCGCCCCCCCTCCACCCCTTGGATC